>CM065590.1:230869027-231151527 GCA_033119425.1 Bufotes viridis
TCAAAGTAACTAAATGGTGGCCTACTCCTGTGGTGGGTGATATGATGCCTGGTTCTCTGCTGTGGGACCTCTCTCCTTTGTCTGGGTGCTGTGGTCAAAATAATAGTAAGTGACCTTCTCCATTGGTGGGTGACTTGAAGCCTGATTCTGTGCTATGGGACCTCACTCCAATTAATATTGTTTAATTTTTATTTATTTTATGTTAACTCATCATTTCCCTATCTACATTTGTTTGCAGGGGATTTAACTACATTTTGCTGCCTTTTGCAGCCCTCTAGCCCTTTCCGGGTGTGTTTTACAGCCTTTTTAGTGCCCAAAAGTTCGGGTCCCCATTGACTTCTATGGGGTTCGGGTTCGGGATGAAGTTCGGGTCGAGTTCGGATCACGAACCCGAACATTTTTCGAAAGTTCGGCCGAACTCGTCGAACCCGAACATCCAGGTGTTCGCTCATCTCTACCTGTAATCACACAATGTTCAGGATTTACACACAACAGATCTGAACTCACAACAAACGCTACTTAAGGCTAGTTTCAAATTAGCGGCAGGGACCTCCTGAACCACCAGAACTGCATGTCGGATCCATCCTGACACTAGTGTACATGTGCCCCCGGACTACCGTTCCGTCAACATTGACTATCATTGGAGCGGAGCGGAGTTCCGGATCCAGAACGGCAAACCAGGCCTGAGAGGCGCCAGAATTAAAATACATGTTGTAGTTTTATTGTGGCCGCCTCTCACCATATTTCAACGTTCCGGACCCGGAAATCTGCCACGCTCCCATGATAGTCAATGTGGACGGAGGGTAGTCCAGGCGAACGTGTTCAGTAGTGGCAGGACAGACTCGACAACAGGATATTCACCGACCAGAACAGCCTGCAGGAGGTCCATGCCGCTACTGTGAAACTAGCCTAAGTTTGGGATGTATGTAATATTAATGATGGACGAGGCCTTTTACAGTAATACAGAATGCCGATTGCTGTTTATGTCGATAAATACACCCACACACACACGTATATTTATTATTAAGTGTGTGTGCAAAGTAGGAAATCAGCCGGTTACATCATATATCACTACCGCGCTGTGTGGATAAATATATATATATACACTCACAGCGAGGTAGAGATGTATGAGGTAAATGGATTATTTGTTACATGTCACCCCAGGTACTAAGTAATGATTTGTAAAGGGTGTATATATACATTACAGAATGTTAGTGAGAGAAAAATAAAGTGATATAAGCATATTACCAGGGCAGACTCTCTCTGAGATCTCCCGAATCCAGTCTGGGTGCCTCCACTTTAGATTAGACAACTTTTTTACTATAGCCTTTTCGGTGTGTTCCCTTTTAAACTTAGGCCCCTTTCACACGGGCGAGTTTTCCGCGCGGGTGCAATGCGTGAGGAGGACGCATTGCACCCGCACTGAATCCTGACCCATTCATTTCTATGGGGCTGTGCACATGAGCGGTGATTTTCACGCATCACTTCTGCGTTGCGTGAAAATCGCAGCATGTTCTATATTCTGCGTTTTTCACGCAACGCAGGCCCCATAGAAGTGAATGGGGCTGCGGGAAAATCGCAAGAATCCGCAACCAAGTGCGGATGCGTTGCGATTTTCCCGCATTGTTGCTTAGCAACGGGACCCAATCTCTATTATTTCCCTTATAACATGGTTATAAGGGAAATAATAGCATTCTTAATAAAGAATGCATTGTTAAATGATGAGGAAGGGTTAAAAATAATAAAAGTTAACTTACCTTAGCCACTTGATCGCGTAGTCGCGATCTGTCCTCTCTTTCCCTGCAGCATCTATGATCTAAGGACCTGTGATGACGTCACATCACATGGCCCAATCACATGCTCCATCACTATGGTGATGGAGCATGTGATTGAGCCATGTGATGCTGTGACATCATCACAGGTCCTTTTCCTACAAGCAAGCTAACGGAGAGGATGCCGGGCTTCGCGATCAAATGGAACAGGTATGTTAATATTAGTTTATTATTTTTAACCCATTCAGCACCGGGTTCTACATTAGGAAGATGGCCAAGGGTATTATTTCACATATATAGACCGGGAAACTTTTAAAAAAGACTGCAGGATGGATCCGTCCATCCAAATGACAAGCGGAGGGACGGATCCGTTCTTGCAATGCATTTGTAGACAGATCCGCACCCGGATCCGTCTACAAATGCTGTCAGTTGTCACACTGAGGGCGGATCCGGCAGGCAGCTCCGACGACGGAACTGCCTGCCGGATCACGACACTAACGCTAGTGTGAAAGTACTCTAACTGACTGAGCCTTGCCTTAACCCTTGCCTCTCTGTACCTTTGCTGCCCTGTAATCAGCATTCCCTGTACCCCTGCAGCTGACTAAGTCTGCAGTGCTAATAGCCCTAGCCCTGCATTCCCCCCTGCAGACCCTGCTCAGGTTAACCCTTTGTTCTGAACCTCAGCCCTATACCCCAGTAACAGCCCTGTATTGTAACCCCAGCAGCCACTGCAATTTACCCTGCCCTGGAGCCTGCTGAGGTTGTGTTAACCCCTTCCAACCCTGGATTAACCCTTTATACCCTGGTATATTCCCTGTTAACCCTCGCATTGCATTAGGGACAGTGAGTAGCCAGGCGGGTGGGTTGCTGTTAAAATGTGTGTATGTAAGTGCAATGTATAGATAGTGTGTGGTGTGAAATGGGAATAATGTTTTGTGTGTTGCATAGTTAGGCGTATTGTAATTTCGTATAGTGTTGATATATAGTGTGATTAATATATTACTGTGTGCGGCTATAAATATATATCTATTCCGATTGATATAGATATATATAATTATAGCAATAATTAGACTGTAGACATGTAGTGTGTTAAAAAATACCTTTTATTATTTAAGCACAGCTTGTAGTCTTTTATTATTGTAGTCGCCGCCATAGTATGGTATGGTAATCTCGTTGCAGCTCTGGGACTAGCCGGTTTGACGCACATCCTTTGCCTGGTGCATGTGCTGAATCTGGTGGTGCAGAAGTTTCTTAAAAACTATCCAGACATGCCAGAGCTGCTGCTGAAAGTGCGGTCCGTATGTGTGTGCTTTCGGCGTTCTCACCCTGCTGCAGCTCGTCTGTCTGCGCTGCAGTGTAACTTCGGCCTTCCTGCTCACCGCCTCATATGCGACATGCCAACCAGGTGGAACTCCACCTTACATATGCTTGAGAGACTGTACAAGCAGCAGTGGGCGATAGTACCAAAGTCAAATGTTGTGAATGTGACACACCTTTTAGGATCAAGCTGCAGTTTCCTTCAAGAGAGTAGGTCCACACTCCCAACAAAACCAACAAAGCAAATTGAATCCGGAAAACCGCGCTGGAGTTAACTTCAGAAAAAAATCTTAAACAATGTTTTCCCCTCGGCTGTCAGAGGTACCGCAGTTAATTGCAATCACTCATGCAGTATCCCGAGGCAACGGTATTACTCATTCGATGTTGTAGTATGTATGTATTCCTGGAATGCTACGTCCACCTTGCCGCAACAACTGAACAGGATCTTCACACTAATCGGCCACCTTCAGGGAAATGGAACAAAGCATAGTGCAGCACCACTTGATACAAAGAAACAAGCGCTCTTTATTATACTTACAAGATTCGTATCTTGTCACAATTGCACGTAAAATACACAGTTTTAACCCGACCTAGGTTTCGCGTGAGCTTCGTCAGGGGCTGACGCTAATCCATAGCAAACATGCTAAAATCCCTCCTATTCCGGATGTGAGCTAGAAATCACGTCACTTGTGGATATAAAGTATTGAGACCTGTGTACCTTGTTGCGGTCTTTGGAGTACTCAACCAACATAGCCAGTGCTGATGATGCATTACAATACCCCTTCTATGTCTCCGTGAAAAAAATATTATGGCGATGATGGAAAGGATGCGGCACAGGAGGAGGAGGAAGAGGGGGTATTTCACAGGGTTTCAGGCAGGTCATACAGAAGTGGCTCAGAGGGTGGTTTCCTGCACCAGCAGAGGCCAGGTACACATGTGGGCAGCCAGGGCACATTTCTGGAGGACGAGGAGGAGGAGGTAGAGGAGGAGGAACAGGTTTCACTGCAGGGTGGCACCCTACACAGTTCAGGGCCATCACTGGAGCGTGGCTGGGGTGATACGGAGGACACAGACGATACACAACCTACAGAGGACAGCTTATCGTTACCTCTGGGCAGCCTGGCACACATGAGTGACTATATGCTGCTGTGCCTGCGCAATGACAGCAGAGTTGCCCACATTTTAACTTGTGCTGACTACTGGGTTGCCACCCTGCTGGATCCCCGTTACAAGGACAACGTGCACACCTTAATTCCCGCACTAGACCGTGATAGGAAGATGCGTGACTACAAGCACAGGCTGATAGACGCGCTCCTGAGGGCATTCCCAACTGACACGAGGGGACAAGTGGAAGCACAAGGCGAAGGCAGAGGCGGAGGAGGAAGAGGTCGCCAATGCAAGTGTGTCACGGCTAGCTCCTCAGACAGCAGGGTTAACATGGCTGAGCTGAGGAAAAGTTTTGTTACCTCACCACAGTAATCGGCACCACCAGCTGATATGGAACGTCTTAGCAGGAGGAAGCATTTGAACAACATGGTGGAACAGTACATGTGCACACGCCTCCATGTACTGACTGATGGTTCTGCCCCATTCAATTTCTGGGTCTCAAAATTTTCCACATGGCCAGAGCTTGCCCTTTATGCCTTGGAGGTGCTGGCCTGCCCTGCGGCCAGTGTATTGTGTGAACGTGTATTTAGCATGGCAGGGGCGTCATTACAAACAAACGTAGCCGCCTGTCCACAGCCAACGTGGACAAGCTCATGTTCATTAAAATGAACAAGGCATGGATCCCACAGGACTTGTCCGTACCTTGTGCAGAATAGACATTTATAACTGCCTCGCCCTCAACCATACATTCTTGTACTCCAGGGCACTTCTTAATTTAATCCTCTCTTTTTAATTGTACAATTATTTTTGGGGCAACCCCAAGTTGAATGAACCTCTCCTCTGTCTGGGTGTCAGGGGCCGAAATTCTGTTAATCGCCTGGTGGTGACATCAAGCTTGATTTTCTGCTATGGGACCTCTCTCCTCTGTCTGGCTGCTGCGGCCTAAATAACTGAAAGTGGCCTTTTCCATTGCTGGGTGACTTATAGCCTGATTTTCTGCTATGAGACCTCTCTCCTCTGTCTGGGTGCCAGGGGCCTACATTTCAGATAATCACCTCTTTTTACTGTCAAATGACCGCCCCATTGTCTGGTTGTCAGGGGACTATATTTCGTTTAATCGGTTGCTGCATTGGTGGGAGACTTTAAACTCTTTATACTGTCAAATGACCTCTATATTGTCTGGTTGTCAGGGGCCTATATTTTGTTTCATTGCTTGCTGCATTGGTGGGAGACATTAAACTCTTTATACTGTCAAATGACCTCTACATTGTCTGTTTGTCAGGGGCCCATATTTTGTTTCATCGCTTGCTGCATTGGTGGGAGAGATTAGACTCTTTATACTGTCAAATGACGTCTACATTGTCTGGTTGTCAGGGGCCTATATTTGGTTTCATCGCCTGCTATGTTGATGGGAGACATTAACCTCTTTTTACTGTCAAATGACCGCCCCATTGTCTGGTTGTCAGGGGCCTATATTTCATTTCATCGCTTGCTGCATTGGTGGGAGACATTAAACTCTTTATACTGTCAAATGACCTCTACATTGTCTGGTTGTCAGGGGCCTGAATTAGGGAATGAGGCCTGTGGCACTACTGGGTGAAATCAATACTGTTTTGGCATGATTTTAACTCTCCTCTTTATCGGTGACATGGGTCTGATTCTGTGAATAAAGCCTATGGCATTGCTGGGTGAAATCAATATTGTCTTGGCGTGATTTTAACTCTCCTCTTTGTGGGTCCGTGGGCCTGAATGTTTGAATAAGGCATGTGGCCCTGGAGGCAGATATGATTCCTTCTTGGCTGTGATGACAACTTCAACTCCCATGTATGGTTGCCATTGGCCTGAGTCTGTGTATGAGGCCTGTGATGTGACACTGCAGGCAGGCATGAATCCGTTTTGCCTGTGATGACAACTTCTCCAACTCCCATGTATGGTTCTCTTGGGCCTGAAGCTATGAATGAGGCCTGTGGCGCTGCAGGCAGACATGAATCCTTTATGGCTGTGATGAGAATTTCAACTCCCATAGCATTGCCACCGGACGCCACCCCAACCTCCTATTCCACCACCTTCTCCAAGTTGCCAATTGATATTGGTTAATTTTTATTTATTTTATTTTATTTTAAGTAATTTTTCTATCCACATTTGTTTGCAGGGGATTTACCTACATTTTGATGCCTTTTGCAGCCCTCTATCCCTTTCCAAGGCTATTTTACAGCCTTTTTAGTGCCCAAAAGTTTGAGTCCCCATTGACTTGAATGGGGTTCGGTGTCAAGTTCGGGTCGAGTTCGGATCCCAAACCCGAACATTTTCGTGAAGTTCGGCCGAACTTCTCGAACCCAAACATCCAGGTGTTCGCTCAACTCTATATAGGAATACTAAGTATTCCTCTACAGTAGAAGTCTCATTTTTCTTTTTGCTAACTGGCTATGCAGCTGTAAGTAGTTAAAGTTCTGGGCTGTGATGCAGAATCTGTGAGTTCAAATCCTGTAGCAAACTTTTTCAGAAATAGAGGTAAAATTTGATTTATATATTTTATATTTTTTTGTAATTATATAAAATGTATGGCAAAAAATAAATATGTAATAACTAAAATATATATGGCTATGCACTTGTGAGTGTAGATATATATTTGCTTAGTCTGAACTCTCTCTAATATAGTATATATATATATATATATATATATATATATATACACATACAGTACATATATATATACAGTATATATATATATACTTCTGATATTTGAATACATAATATGCATAATATGTAGGAGACTACTACTGATGTTTTAGCTATATATATATATATATATATATATATATATATATATATATATATTTAAATTAAGTTTAGCCTCTATTTCTGAAACAGTTTGTGACAGGAGTTTAACTCACAGCTTCTGCATCACAGCCCAGAACTTTAACCAGTACACTAGATAGCTGCATAGCCTGTCACTTAAAAATAAAAAATATGAGACTTCTACTGTATAGCAATACTTACTGGGTATTTGTCTTACATTTAGAAGCGGCGGTGGATCCATAACTCCACAGCCAGCGCAGGGCCTTATTAAGACTGGCATCTAAAATGTTGGTCTATCGAGTGGATTTGAACAGGCAATCTTTTGAACACCTGCACTATGCACTGGAATGTAACAAACTGGGGGGTGTTTTCTCTCCTGTTACCGCTTGTGAAAACAAAAAATCTGGGGCTAAAGAAAAATATAATTTTTCATTTTCACGGCCAAATGTTTGGAAATTCTAGGAAACCATCACATCTGTGGGGTCAAAACACTTACTACACCTCTCAAATAATTTCAGGAAGGATGTAGTTTCCAAGATGTCACTTTTTGCGGTTTAAACCGTAGGACTACCTTTTTTTTTAAAAAAATGTGTTAAATACCAAATACCATTCCAGCAAAATCTTCCCTCCCACAACCATATGGTGCTGTCACGGCCTTGATGTTTTGCGCCGTGACACGGTTGCCATGCATGCTGTTGCCTGGGGCAATGTGTTGTTTATGCAGCATGTATGTGCTCTGCCCCTCATATCATGGTTCCTCCCTGTCTGGTGCTGGAGAGGTTAACTACCTTGCTGGGTGTGGCCACTTGGTGTTTATCTTGCCTGTGGCTTCCAGGCCTGAGTTAGTTGTATTCCAGCTTCTGTTTGTGCTGGAGCTATGCTCCTGTCCTGGGTGTTTTATCTGCCCAGTGCTTGAGGGCCCTCTAATGGGACATCAATGTCTCCCAGATGTCATCTATGTCATCCCCTTGTCTACCTTCCCTTCACTACCCTTGCATATGTTTGGTTATGTTTATGTATGGGTGTTTTTTGTCTTGTCTAGTGGTTGTTACATGTCTCTTCTGTTGGTGTCTGTAGTCCAGCATGTTTGCTACACATGTTCCCTGTGTGTTGTGCCTCCGGTGAGGGGGCTCCTGGGTTCCTCAGAGGGGTAACAACAAGGCAGTGAGAATCTCTGCCTGGAGCCGTCATGCATCTTGTCTGCATGGGGTTTCAGGTACTCTTTAGTGTCTGTTCTCCATCTTGTTGCTGTGGCAGGTAAGTGCTTGTTGTGCCGGTGTGTTGTAGCACTGGGTGCTTACCTACCGATGGAGTTGTTGTACACTCGCTTCCCCTCTCCCAGCTGCTAGGCCTGTGGAGACTCCTGTTCTTCAAAGTTGTGGAGGAACAGGTCTTCTCTAGCCCTGACATTACCACCAGGCATCATCAGGGTTAGTAGGGCCCGAGGTTTTGGAGTATGAGCCCTCCTACCTTCTGTGTTGGCTCATACGGATAGGAGATTAGAGCAAGTTTTAGGGATGCATTAGGAGGTGACATGCTCCCTTACCTCGGTGTCCTGGCCTAGTATGTACCCTTTATCCTTTTATTTCTATTATGTGGAGTTTTCCCCCACTCCACATCATGCCAGGTGCTCCTTCCTTTATGAGCCTTGCTGTGTGCCCATATCGCAGTTTACAACCACATATGGGGATTTTTCCAAAATGGAAGAATCGCGGTAATGAATATTGAGGTTGTTTTGTTGTTAACCCTTGCTATGTTTAGGGAAATTTTTTTATAAAAATCTGGAAAAAAAAGCAACATTTTGAAGTTTTGAATACTTGCTTCTAAAATGTTAAGCTTTCTATCCATCTTAACCAGATCCGGACCGCCTAACGCACGCATGCGTCCAGGCAGTGGCTGGTTTACTCCTCCTGGAAGCATCCGCGCGTCATCTCGCGAGACGCGAGATTTCCTGCTCACAGGATCGCTTCGGGGAGAAGTTAAACTACAGCCTGCCAGCGCTGATCATGCGCTGGCAGGCTGTAGAAGTTAAAAAAAAATCACATATCAGACGCTGTTTTGTTAACAGCGTCTGATATGGCTGCGGCTCGTTCCTCTGGTGGTCCTTTGGGACCACCAAAGGAAACATATGTAAGTGCACCAATCACCACACAGACCCCCCCATCCAACCCCCCCATCCAACCCCCCCTGTCACTGATTAACCCCCAATTAACCCCTGATTAACCCCTGATCACCCCATGTCACCCCCCTGATCACCCCCTGTCACCACCCCTGTCACTAATCACCCCCCTGTAAGGCTCATTCAGACGTCCGTATGTGTTTTGCAGATCCATGGATCCGCAAAACACGGACACCGGCAATGTGCTTTCCGCATTTTGCGGATCCGCACATTGCCAGAACTATATAGAAAATGCCTTTTCTTGTCCTCAATTGCAGACAAGAATAGGACATGCTCTATCTTTTGCGGGGCTGCGGCCGGATGTTTGGGGGCCGAAACCCGGAAGTTCGCGGCTGCTGCTCCGCAAATGCTGATGCGGCGAGCACATAGTGTGCTCTTCGCATCACCGCCGGCCCCATTCACACTGAATGGGTCCGCATCTAATCCGCAGAATTGCGGAATAGATGCGGACATTTTTGCGGACGTGTGAATGGGGCCTTACTTATTTTTTTACTTTTTTGCACATTTTTTGGCAGAGATTTTTTCATCCACATTGATTGATGCGAATGAAGAAATCTGTGCCGTTCATATTTTATTTTTCAGCCCAGAGGCTGAACGGAAAAAAAAATCTCATTACCCGTATTCTCAATATAAGGAGAATAGCAGAAACTCCTAATGCTGGCCATACATGCTTTAGGGGTCTCTAAAGCGTGAGAAGAAATCTGGAATCTAAATGCGTAAAAATGCCCTGTGAAATCCTAAAGGTACTCATTGGAATTTGGGCCCCTTTGCGCATCCAGGCTGCAAAAAAGTGTCACACATGTGGTATCTCCGTACTCAGGAGAAGTAGGGAAATGTGTTTTGGGGTGTATTTTTACATATACCCATGCTGGGTGAGAGAAATATCTCTGTAAATGACAACTTTTAAAAAACATTTATACAAAGTTGTCAATTTACAGAGATATTTCTCTCATCCAGCATGGGTATATGTAAAAATACACCCCAAACCACATTGCCCTACTTCTCCTGAGTTCGGCGATACCACATGAGTGACACTTTTTTGCAGCCTTGGTGCGCAAAGGGACCCAAATTCCAACGAGTACCTTTAGGTTTTATAGGGATGCTCACAATTTAGCCCCGCCCAAAATGCCAGAACAGTAAACACACCCCACAAATGACCCCATTTCGGAAAGTAGACACCCCAAAGTATTCACTGAGGGGCATAGTGAGTCCGTGGGAGATTTAAATTTATTTTTTTGCCAGAAGTTAGCAGAAATGGAAACTTTATTATTTTTTTTGTCCTCAGAAAGTGTCATATTCCGCTAACTTGTGAAAAGAAATGAAATGATACATGAACTCACCATGCCCCTCCGCGAATACTTTGGGGTGTCTTCTTTCTAAAATGGTGTGATTTGGGGGGTATTTATACTATCCTGGCATTCTAGCACCTGAAGAAACATGACAGGTGCTCAGAAAGTCAGAGCTGCTTCAAAATGCTGAAATTCACTCTTTTGCACCATAGTTTGAAAACGCTATAACTTTTACCCAAACCAATAAATATACACTTATTGGATTTTTTTTTTTATCAAAGACATGTAGAACAATAAATTTAGAGAAAAATTTATATAGAAATGTATTTTGTTTTTTATTTTACAGAAATTGAAAAATGTCATTTTTTTGCAAAAATTTCGGTCATTTTTGATTAATAGCAAATGAAGTAAAAATGTCAGCAGCAATGAAATACCACCAATTGAAAGCTCTATTAGTGAGAAGAAAAGGAGGTAAAATTAATTTGGGTGGTAAGTTGTATGACGGAGCAATAAACGGTAAAAGTAGTGTAGTGCAGAATTGTAAAAAGTGGCTTGGTCATTAAGGGTGTTTAAGCTAGGGGGGCTGATGTGGTTAAAAGCAGAGAAATTTAAATTATGAAAATATCTAAGTTTTTTAAATTTTCTTTTCATTTTTGATTTTTTTTATTAAATAAAGTTTAAAATTTATCCACTCAAGTTTACCACTAAAATGAAGTATGATATGCCATGAAAAAAACATTCTCAGAATCGATTGGATAAAGAAATGCATTCCAAAGTCACATATATCAGATTTGCAAGATTAGGCTTCAGGTTCAAAGGAACATGGTTTTTAAACATTCAACTCAAATCCTAGGTTTATGAAACAATCACAGAAATTTCTGCAAGTTTTTTTCCACACAGGAATACCCTTAGAGAATATTCTTCGCAGATTTTTTGCTGAAATGTAGTTTTAGTTCATCAGCGTTTTGATGGCAAATCCAATCACATGGATTTCTGCAAACCTCATAAAGAGACAATATATACTTAAAGTATTTTTTTACCATATACTCTATATGGAAGTTTATAACAGACTAAAATGCTATTTGAAATTTACACTTATATCTGCAACATAAATTTGCAACGAATATGGCACAAAATCTGAATCTGTAATTCGGGAGCAAAAAAAACCCAAGTGGAACTCAAGTGAGCAGTTTGTGAAATATTTTGCCACCACTTGTAAATCCAACCGCATTTTTTTGGACCCATCTCAAATTCTGTCTAAAAATGTGGAAATATAGACTAATTTAAAATGTAAAGCATGAATACAGCCATACAACACTGGGCCTTTACATTCACCAAAGACATGATAAAGCATTAATATGAGATACTTATCCATTTGATGGGGAAAGTATCATTTTTGCATTCACCAGACCAGATAAATGTATGTAATACATAAGCCCATTATGCATCCTCCTCTCGCTCTTTTACATTTTTACAATAGATATGAAATTCATCTCTCATATACTTATGCAATGAATGGGCTTCTCCAAGCAGAACGTCAATAGAACATGAGTTTTAGACTATTTTGTGGATTCACAAAGGAGATATGCTGCTGTGCTGCATTGAATGTAATACTAATTATATATTCACCTTTGAAAATATGAATTCTTTTCTTATCAAAACTTCACAAGACCTATGGTAGAACAACTGGGTTTGGTTGATCCACCGAGTCCTAAATATGTGGACTACTATATACAATGCTTCTACATGTCTGTATGCTGTTGCTGTTTTTGTGATTTTTTTTGTCTTTTCTTCTCTTTCTGTCCAGAATATTCTGGATTATTGTACTACCACGTTAAAAAACTCAATAAAAATCTACTGAAAATAAAAATTAAAATGTATATCAGGACAGCATCACATGTTTTGTCATTTCTTACTACAATCATGAAAAAGGAAACTGTTGTAAATTGTTCAAGAAAGGTATATTAACAGGTAATGAAATGAGTGATAAGGAATATGAGAGTTTAAGAGTTAGTCTATTATTGAAGATTAAATAAAAACCTTCCAAGAACTAAGACACTTGGGCAGATTTATTATAGCAAATGTGCCAGAATTCTTCACAAATTGGCACAAATAAACTGATGTCCCTGCTATGCTTGGGTACTTTTTCCACATAGCACAATTTTAATGAAAAAAAGGTCTATAAAGTAAGTCAACTGAGAGGTGGCATAAATTAAAGAAAGATGTATAAGAAGTCACATATCAATATGTGCAAAATCTATAAGACAGCAGTACTCCACCAATAATTTTTGATACACCTTTTGCCTATCTCCTCTAGGTTTATGCTGTCTGTATTTTAGACATTAACCCTTTAACAACTGGAGGTTCTTCATTTTCATTTTTCTTCCCTATCTTCTTTGAGCCATAACTCTTTTTTATTTCCTTTTACTTAGCTGTATAAGCGCTTATATTTTGCTGGACAAGTTGTACTTTCTAATGCCATTAATTATGGCATAAAATGTAGTGGGAAGCTGTAAAAAATTCCAAATGGGGTGGAATTGGAAAAAAAATATAAATTCCTCCACCATTTTACGGGTTTTGTTCCCACTGCATTTTGTTTGTGGAAAAACTGACCCATATCCTTTATTCTCTGGTTCAGTACAATTACAACAATACCCCATATGTATATGTCTAAATAGTGTAAAAATAAATTTAAACTTTGAAAATAATTTTGTTTTTTACATCACCATATTCTGACCCTCATAACTTTTTTATACTTATGTCTACAGAGCTATATAGGGGCTCATTTTTTGCGGGACAATTCATAGTTTTTATTAAAACCATGTTGAAGTCTGTGTGACTTTTTGATCACATTTATTACATTTGTATGGGTAAGAGAAGCAATGAAAAAATGGCAAATCGGCCATGTTTACCCTTTTTTCCATTACGCCATTCACCGTATTGGAAAAATGTTTTTATATTTTAATAGTACGGGTATTTTCAGTCGAAATGATACCCATAATGTTTATATTTATTGTTATTTAGGTATTTATTTTTTTATTATACGGAAAGGGGGGTGATTTAAACTTTTATGTCTTTTTATTTTTTATACATTTTTTACATTTTTTTAATGGTGATTTTGAAGCTCATATATGAATATATATATATAAAATATATATTAAAAAATGGACTGCACTCCAAAAAAAATCCAGTTCAAACGTGTAGTTTGATTCACCCATAGTGGCACAGAGCGATGTTTCGGCTTAACATGAGCCTTTCTCAAGCATTGAGAAAGGCTCATGTTGAGCCAAAACATCGCTCTGTGCCACTATGGGTGAATAAAACGACACATTTGAACTGGATGTTTTTTGGAGTGCAGTCCATTTTTTTCTATATATTATTTGTGGATGGTGCTATCATTGAACATATATATATATATATATATATATATATATATAAATAAATTCATTTTTTTTTTTTTCATTTTGTGCTAACAGGGATTTTTAAAATGAGTTTTGGACTGCAGATTGTTCTTTTCTTATCCTGGTCTACCATCTGGTGGCCCAAATAAGAATTGCAGCATGAACACTATAAGCTTCGTCAGCGAGGCTTACAGTGTTCAGAACAACTACCAATGTCCCCATTGGCTGCAGGGGGCATCTGATCTCACTTGATAACGGCATCTATAGCCTTTAATTACCACTATTGGCATTATTGCCGATCATGGTAATTAGCAGCAGGTCTATGCTATATGACACAGCAGAGACCTGCCAGCCATGGCACCCGCTGCACTTGCGAGCTGGCGCCATGTTTACACATTGCTCCAGTGCCGTACATGTACAGCGCTGGTATGAAAGAGTTAATAAATTTGCCCCAACATGGTTATTTTTATCAAACATACTCACCCCCTACATGCTGTGTCATATTTTAAAACATTATAATTTAATGACAACAGATAAGATCTGGATCCCCAACACAAAGCAGGATTTCAGATCCCTGGGGCATTTACGCTTTCTACATCCAATGTCCAGGCACGACAGAAACTTAAAGCAAGGATGAGGTTCTACCACCACACAAAGAGAAAAGGGTACATTTTCCTGTGGCTAAGCATTTTTGTAGCCCAGGAGATAATAAAGAACACATGAAAGTAGTCATATTAACACCTTAAAGACCTTGCCATTTTTCACCCAAAGGACCAGGCCGTTTTTTGGAAACTTGACATATGTCAATTTATGTGGTGATAACTTCAGAATTCTTTTACTTATCCAAACTATTCTGAGATTGTTTTCTTGCGATACATTGTACTTCATGATAGTGAAAATTTTTAGCCGATATAATTCACCTTTATTTATAAAAGAAATCCAAAATTTACAGAAAATTTGGAAAAATTTGCAATTTAAAAAAAATTAATTTATCTGCTTTTAAGGCAGATAGTGATACATCATAAAATAATTACATTCCCCATATGTCCACTTTCATGTTTGCATCATTTTGTAAATGTCATTTTATTTTTTAGGATCTTATAAGGTTTAGAATTCTAGAAGCAATTTTTTTAATTTTTAAGAACATTTCCAAAACCCATTTTTTTAAGGACCACTTCAGTTATGAAGTCATTTTGTAGGGCTTACATAGTGGAAACCACCCACAAATGACTCCATTGTAGAAACTATACCCCTCAAGATATTCAAAACTGATATTACAAACTTTAGTAGCCCTTTAGGCGTTCCACAAGAATTAAAGGAAAAAGGAGATGCCATTTTTAAATTTCACATTTTTGGCAGATTCTCCATTTTAATTCATTTTTCCTGTAACACATCAACGGTAAACAGCCAAATAAAACTCAATATTTATTACCCTGTTTTTCCAGTTTACAGAAACACCCCACATGTGGTCGTGAACTTCTGTACGGGAACACGACAGGGAACACAAGGAAAGGAGCGCCATATGAATTTTTGAGGGCAGATTTCACTGGGATAATTTTAAGTTGCCATATGACATTTGAAGATCCCCTGATGCACCCCTAGAGTAAAAACTCCAAAAAAGTGACCTCATTTTGGAAATGATAGAATAAGGTGACACTTTTATTGGTACTATTTTGTGGTATATATGACTTTTGATTGCTTTATGTTACGCTTTTTGTAAGGCAAGGAAACCAAAAAATGGTTGTTCTGGCACTTTTATATATTTTTTTTTACGATGTTCACCTGACAGGTTAGATCAGGGGTAGGGAACCTCCGACTCTCCAGCTGTTGTGAAACTACAACTCCCAGCATGCATACTTACTCTGCTCTTGTCTGAACTCCCATAGAAATAAATGGAGCATGTTGGGAAATGTAGTTTCACAGCAGTTGGAGAGCCGGAGGTTCCCTACCTCTGGGTTAGATCATGCGCTATTTTTTTAGAGCATGTTGTTATGGAGGTGACAATATCAGATATGTCTACATTTATTTTTCTTTTGTTTCAGTTTTACATATAAAACATTTTTTTATTGTGTTTTTTGTCTCCTTTTTCTGAAAGCCATATTATTTTTCTTTTTCCGTCGATTGTCTTATGTAGGGGCATGAGGCGAAGGTTTGATTGGTACTATTTTTGGATACATGCTACTTTTTGATCATTTGGTATTACACTTTTTTTTTTTTTTGACGGTTTTGACCTGACAGGGTAAATAATGTGATATATTTTATAGAGCAGGTTGTTACAGACATTTTTATGTTTACCTGTTATAGATGTTTATTATGTTCCAGATGTTTTTACATTTATCATGTTTTTATGTCTCCATTTTCTGAAAGCCAAATCTTTTTTATTTTTTGGGCGATTGTCTTAGTTAGGGTCTCATTTTTTGCGGGATGAGATGACGGTTTGATTTGTATTATTTTTGGGTACATATGACTTTTTGATCGCTAAGTATTTTTTCATATGTCTCTTTTTATGGGGAAGGGGCTTTTTATTGAAACTTTATTTTTATTGTTAAAAACACTTTTATTTCACTTTTATTACTTTTAATTTTTTTTCCCCACTATGGCACTTCAACATTTCAGGGCCTGATCCCTGTTTCAATACATCTGTATTGTGCTGTATTGAACTGTCAGTTCCTTACACTGTAAGATGCTGACAGTTGCCTAGGAGACCCAGCCTAGTGGCTGGATCTCCTGGGTTTCCGCAGCTGGCAGTCCCAATGCCTGTGCAAAGCATCAGAGCTGCCATAGCAACCATCGGGTCCCCTTCACCGCATCACGGGGACCCAATGGGGATGTACAAGCTGTCGCAAACCCACTGTATGCCCTAGGTTAGGGTGTTTTTCTTTTTGTCTTTACTTGTAGCAAGTCTTGTGATTATATGTTGAAATGACTCTGAAATTTGAAATGGCAAAAAAAAACTGACATTTTTTAAATTATTTTATTTTTGGAAAAATATTTTAGAACAATAAAGCTCTTTTCATCATACCAATGAAACTGTTTATTAAATAAAGCTGTAACCACGGTAAATATTTGTAATATGCATGACAATGTTAGTGCATTGGACAAATTGAACGAAACATCCAGTTTCATTCTTATACTGATAATTATATTAATCAAACACCTTTGCAACTATAGCTATGTAACAAAATACAGTAGCTTTAAAGGGGTGATGGATTTCTATATATATGAAAGTGCTTAAAAATCTCCTTCAAGCTCCAGCTAAAACTATTGATCTGTGAAACACACTGCACTCCAGGGAGACAATTCACTTGACATTACATATCAAATGATGAAATGAATAGTGATCATGGCATTTTGTAATTAAGTATCTTACAAACCATTTAAATGATTGAGTGTCAAAAGGGCAAAGTACATTGCATAAGCATCTTCAATTCTATATTATAAGCTGCAAAAAATTAAAAGGTGTAATTATTCAGGGAGTGCTGTTAATGGCAACAATTATATGGTTATAGAGGCAATTTAAAGCCAACAAAAATGAGTGATTTATAACATTAAATATTAAAATATGGATGATAGGTAGGTAGATAAATAGATGGAAGATAGATAGATAGATAGATAGATAGATAGATAGATAGATAGATAGATAGCACATACAGAAAAGGGCAAGTCCACCATATGTACCAGCTACTTTCAAAAAGTATACACAATAATACATTACAGATGTGATACTGTATATATTTATGATAATATATTTATATCTCACAAAAGTGAGTACATCCTTACATTTTTATAATAATATATTTTCATGGGATGACCCTGAAGATATGACAATTTACAATATAAAGTAGTCAGTGAAAAACTTGTATAACTGTAAATTTGGTGTGCCCTCAGAATAACTTAACACACAGCCATTAATGTCTAAACTGCTGCCAGCAAGACTACACCCCTAAGTGAAAATGGCCAAATTGTGCCCAAAGTGTCAACATTTTTTTCCTGCACTACCTTAACTCTCTTGGGCATGGAGTTCACTAAAGCTTCATAGTTTGCCACTGGAATCCTCTTCTACTCCTCAATGATGACATCACAGAGCTGGTGGATGTTAGAGGCCTTGCGCTCTTCCACCTTCCATTTAAGGATGCCCCACAGATGTTCAATAGGATTTAAGTCTGGAGACATGCTTGGCCTGTCCAGCACCCTAAGTTTCTTTAGCAAGGCAGTGGTCGTCCTGGAGGTATGTTTGGGGTCATTATCATGTTGGAATACTGCACTGCTGCCCAGTTTCTGTAGGGAGGGGATTATGCTCTGCTTCAGTATATCACAGTACATGTTGACATTCATGGTTTGCTCAATGAACTGTGACTCCCCACAGCTGGCAGCACTCATGCAGCCCCAAATGATGACACTCCCACCACCATTGTCACGCTCTAGTGTGGGAGGGAAACCCCACACCGAACATAGGAGGGAAAGGGAAAAGGAAATAAGGCCTCAAAACTAGGGAAGGAAGATGGACACCTCCTAGTGGAAACCCTAATGAAAGCCCTGACTGACTACCAGTATGACCAGACCCCAGAGGTAGATGAGTTCATACACAGCAATACCTAAAGTCCTATATAACCCTAAAGGACCCTGGTACTAATGACAGGGAAGAGAAATATTGTTCCTGCAAAAGAAGGGACAAACAGGAGTCCCCTTAAGGCCTAATACAAAACAACAAAGAAATACAACACAGAAAAGCCAAAATACAAAGGGAAAGGTAACACTTAACTTCCAAGAAGCTATGAAAGCACCAGGAACTCACCTGAGAGCCAAACACCAGCTATCCACAGGTCCAACTAAAGCAATAAGCACCATTGTGGGAGAAAAAACTATAAATAGGGAAAGTTAAGTGACCACAATAGCAACAGCTGAAGGTTAAGGGTGTGGTCAGTACCAGAAACATCACAGACGCCTAGTGATCCACAAGGTAAACATGTCAAATCAAACCACGTGTTGCCAGTCTCAAAGATCTCCTTTCACTTACTTTCGCAGGGACGTCCGTATGTCTCAGTACATCTGTGACAGAACCCCCCCCCCCCTTCTACTAGTGACCTCCGGGCACCCAGGACCAACCTATGAAAAGCTTTCACCAAACGACTGTCATTCACGTTATATGCTGGAACCCACATCCTTTCCTCAGGTTCATAACCCTTCCAGTGAACAACATACTGAAGAGATCTACGGAGAGATTGAGAGTCATATGTTTTGGCGATCTGGAATTCCAAACTGGAGTCCACCATAACAGCAGCAGGGGGCAAGGAAGACGGCCCAAAAGGTTCAACATATCTCTTCAACAAAGATTTATGAAACACATTATGTATTTTCACAACCTGAGGAAGAGAGATGAGCAAATTCTCAAAAATTTGATTCAGCCGGTTCGCCGAATTTTCTGAAAAAATTTGTTTCAATCTGAATATATTCGCGGCAAATTGCGATAAAAAAGCGGCTATTTCCAGGCAGCATAGAGCCTTTATATGGGCGTAGAACACTGTGCCTTGCAGTAACACACTTAGGGAGTGTGCTGGGGTAGTGAAATAATACTGTCAGTCAGAATGACATGAAGATGACAGGCGTCGCTATTAGAGTGTGATTCTAATAGCGATGCCTGTCATCTTCATGCACACTTCACTTATTTGGGCAAACAGAGTGGAGAGGGTGTCAGCAGTAAGTTTATGTTAATGTCACTAATTAATTTGCCCTTCCTCTGATCCGTCAGAACAATAACCCACAAAAAACGGATCCTGTCTGTGGAGCATATGCCTTCACTCGGTCAGCATTTTTGTCAGTAATCCATCAGTATTGCTAATGCAAAAAAAAACAAAAAAAAAACAGTAGTGGATTTAAAACAGAGATGGCACGTGAAGGGAATATTTGCATGCCTTCTGTGTTTTGTACCCACTCCTGATTTTGGCTACTAAATCATAAGTCAATTCTGATGGGACCATACAGGCCTTACAGCTGCTAGACAGACAGGATCCGTTGTGCGTCTCATTTTTCCTTCCTTCTGACTGATCAGAAAAAAGGTCAAATAAATGCTGATGTCAGACAGGCCGAAAGCCAAAATAGTGGACCAGTCATGAAGTGGGGAGGTTGGGAACAACATGAGAAGTCCTCAGAGTAGACCTATGACATAGCGGTGAAGCAGAAGCTGCATGAGGAGACTACAGAGTGGCCCAATGACAGGGTCTGGAGTTGGCACCATTATGAGGAGGCCACCGAGTGGCACAATGACAGAGTCTGGAGGTGACAGATGCAGCAGCAGCATCATGAGAAGGCCACCGAGTGGCACAATGACAGAGTTTGTAGATGGCAGCAGTATGATGAGGCCAGCGAGTGGCAAGGTGACATAGTGTGGAGATGGCAGCAGCAGGAAAAGACCACAGAGTGGCAAGGTGACATAGTTTGTAGATGGCAGTAGCAGCAGCAGCAGGATCCCACAGAGTGGCAAGGTAACATAGTGTGGAGATGGCGGCAGCAGCATGAGGAGACCACAGAGTGGCAAAGTGACATATTGTGGAGATGGCAGAAGCAGGAAGAGACCACAGGGTGGCAAGGTGGCATAGTGTGGAGATGACAGCAGTAGGATAAGACTACAGAGTGGAAAGGTGACATAGTTTAGAGATGGTAGTAGCAGTAGCAGCAGTATGAGAAGACCAGAGAGTGGCAAGTTGACATAGTGGGGAGATGGCAGCAGCAGCATCAGGAGTATACCATAGAGTGGCAAGGTGACATAGTGTGAAGATGGCAGCAGCATGAGGTGACCACAGAGTGGCAAGGTGAAATAGTTTGGAGATGGCAGCAGCAGCTGCATCAGGAGACCTGAAAGTGACATGGTAACAGAGTGGGCGGTGGGTGGCAATACCAGTACCCGCTGACGAAAGTGGGTGAAATAGGTAGCTCTTGGCATCAAATGTGTGGCATCAGGCAGGTTGCAGCATCAAAGTAGTAGCTGAGGCAGGTAGTCAGAAGAAAACGGTCTCTTGTATCAAAGTGTTGGTGTGGCACCATGGATGATCTAGTCTGGTGCATCAGGAATTGGGTAGAAATCCTAGCTGATCCACGCCTGATTCATCTTGACAAAGGTCAGTCTCTCCACATTTTGGGTGGACAGGCGAGTTCTCCTTGGGGTAACTATGGCCCCCGCCGCACTAAACACCCAATCTGATGCCACACTACTGGCCAGGCAGGACAGCTTTTCCAGGACAAACTCTGTTAGTTGCGGCCACAGATCCTGTTTGGCTACCCAGTAGTCCAGTGCATCTTCAATGTGGGGTGGCAGGGTGATTTACAAGTATGCCACCACCTGCTGGTTCTGGTCCAGCTCCAGGTCTACCTGCTGCTGCTGATGATGATGAGTGGTTTCTTCACAATGCGGGTGAATAAAGCTACTCTCAGTGACCAGCAGCCATGGCAGTGGAACGTGAGCACAGAGTTCCCCCGGTCAGACTTGCGAGAGGATGGATGATGGGGCCGATAGGCAGCGGCCAACTGACTACATAGGATGTCTCTGTTGTAGTAGTTTAGTTTATCCTCCCTCTCAGCAGTGTAAAAAAGGCCCCCATTCTGGACCGGTAGCAAGGGTCCAACAAGGTGGAGAGCCAGAAGTCATCCCTCTGCCGAATGGTGACAATTCGGTTGTCACTACGCAAGCAAAAGAACATGCAGCGGGTCATTTGTGCAAGTGACTCGGAGGGACTGCCATGGTGTGTCTGGGTCCTCTGTCTCGTCTTCCTCATCATCCTATATCTCCTCTGGCTGCTCCTCCTGTCCTGTCTGCTGAGTAGAAAAACCACCCATATGGCTACTCATTACCTGTGCTCTAATGTCCTCCTCCCGCTCCTTTTCCAGTTCAGCCCCCACAGGGCTCATGTGGCCGTGAGATCGAGGTGTCACGTCTCCTGTCCCATGACCAGCCATTGCTACCACCATTTGTTCCATGACATGAAGCAGTGAAATGACGATGTTCATCCCGTAGTCATGGTGAGATGCGAGTGGCTGACATCAAAGTTACACAGGGGAGTACTCCTAATCCCTTGCATAATCAAGAAATCGTTGATGGCCTTTCTCTATTCGTATAGTGGGTCCAACATATGGAGGGTAGGATTCCAAAGGTTGGAAACGTCGCAGATCAGCCTAAGTTGGGGGATGCCGTTCTGCCACTGCAGTTCATGGAGGGTGTGCTTTGCAGTATACGAGTGGCTGAAGTGCATGTAAAGTTTCCTGGCCATTTTTAGGATGTCTTGCAGATGGGTGAAAAATTTAAGGACTTAAGGAACCACTGGACAACCAGATTGAACACATGTGCAATGCAGGGCGCATGCTCATCCTTCCTTGATGCAGTGCCGACACAATGTTCCTCCCGTTGCCAGTTACCATAGTTTGGATTTAATGTGCAGGGAGGTACTGGCACACACTGTAATACTGGCAATACAGTGATTGGCTGGCCGGAACGTGTCATTGGGTGCCATACAGCACCCACGTGTTTGGCTCAGTATTAGTCAGGGAGAGCATTGCATAGGAAGGGATAAACAGTGTAGAGAGTGTTATTGGAAGATTTTTATTAGAAAAACTTTTTTCAGAGACCCAAAAGTCCTTTTATGGACTATTGTGTGTGACAAGAGCAGTATATATTTTTTAGAGCATCCTGCGCTAAATAGCGTCTAATAGGCCGCTGCGGACAGTTATATTATCCACGCCACATCTCCTGTGTAAGGTGTGCACATTCCTAAAATATCTGTAACATCCACTGTACTTTTTCCATAACAGGTTTCATCTGCGGACAGTTAAATTATCCGCGCCACATCTCCTGTGTAAAGTGTGCGCATCCCTAAAATATAAGTGTCATACAGTGTAGTCTTTCCGTAGATAGTGTCCGCTGCAGACAGTTAAATTATCCACACCACATCTCCTGTGTAAAGTGTGCGCATCCAAAAAATATCTGTGACATCCAGTGTACGTTTTTAATAGACGGTGTCCGCTTCTGACAGTAACATTACCAGGGGATATATATCTCCAGTGTAACGTGTGCGTTTAAAAAATGTATCTGTGACATACAGTGTACTTTTTCAATAGACGGTGTCCGCTTCTGAGAGAAGCATTACCAGGGCCACATCTAAAGAGTAAATTGTGCGTTTAAATTTTTTATCTGTGACATACAGTGTACTATTTCCATAGACGATGTGAACAGTGACATTACCTGTGGTATCTCTCCAATATATTGTTTCCTCAGAACAAATATCTGTGACATTCCCTGTAATTTTTAATTAGCCGCTGGTGACAGCATTGACATTATCTGCGGGATATCTCCAGTGTAACGTGTGCGTTTAAAAAACTGTGACATACAGTGTACTTTTGCAATAGACGGTGTCCGCTTCTGAGAGTGACATTACCAGGGAAGTGGGGTGGCAAAAAGGAGAAGGGGGCCCCCTTGCGGAAATCTCCCTTGCCAAGGGGTAGGTGTTGCAGTATGTGGCATTTTTGAGGAAAGTGTGGACGACAAAAGAATAGTAGTTTGCAACCTGTGCCGTACCAAAATTACCCGGGGAGTTAACACTAGCAACCTAACCACCACCAGCAAGATCCGCCACATGGCATCCAAGCACCCTAATAAGTGGGACGACTTGGTCCAGAATCTGTGTCTGCGGGTCACACCACTGCCTCCTCTTCCCCTATGTTACATGCTGCTGGGCAATCCCCTGTTGAATGCGCAGGCCCAGATGCCTCACGCCCTGAATTCAATGGGGACCCGAACTTTTGGGCACTTAAATGGCTGTAAAATAGCCCTGGAAAGGGCTAGAGGGCTGCAAAAGGCAGCAACATGTAGGTAAATGCCCGGCAAAAATATGTGAATAGGGAAATTACTTAAAATAAAATAATATACAGAAAAATAATAAATAAACATTCTAAATTTGAGCCCAAGTGAGTGACAGTGGCACCTGTCACCCAGCAAACAGAGGATGTGGCATTAACGCCACCACATCTGTCATCGTCACCAAGCATCTCCACCAAATCCCATGGAAGTGTTCAGCTATCAGCTGTCCATCTCCCAAACACTAGAGAGAAAAAGAAATAGAAAGAGGAAGTACCCCCCTACCCATGGCTCTGAATGCCTTATTTCAAACTTCCTGGTCCTTTGAAATGCTGTCATTCTGTCTGGTTGAACATTTTAAAAACCTTATGGCAGTGGCTATCCCACAGTACGTGTATCCCAGCCGCCGCTAATTTTGCAAGCGAGCCATCCCTTCCCTGAACAACCAAGTGGCGGACAAAATCAAGTGTGCACTGCGCAACGCTATCTGTGGCAACGTCCACATAACCAACAACACAGAGGGTAAATGTAGCGGCTGGCCCAAAGGCGGATAGCATTTTTGCGAATGTCCGCCCCGAGGATTGCTGGGCATTTCTCTTTGTATCCTGTTACCTCCTCCTCCTACTCAGCTTCCTCCTCCTCTACCTCCTCATCATCCACTCAGTGTAACGCCTTCACCACCCACAGCAGCACAGCCAGGGGGAAACGACAGCAGGTTGTTTTAAAACTTGTGTGTTTGTGGGACTAACCCCTCACCGCACAGGAGCTGTGGACAGGCATGGAACCACAGACGGATGATTGGTTGGTGCCACTGAGCCTCCAGCCCGGCCTGGTGTTGTGCGCTAATGGGCGAAATATACTAGCAGGTCTGAGCCTAGCCGGTTTGACACGCATCCCCTGCCTGCCACATGTTTGAATTTGGAGTGCATAAATTCCTAAACACCAGACAGTGAAAATAAATTCATTTAATTGAATACACACAACACCCTCACCCCTCCTTTCACTCAAACCATTTACAAACTATTTACAAATTTTCTTAAAAACATATTAAAATAACTATAATGCAGCTAAACTTACTATATAAAGAAACAAAACTATATACACGCCTTATTCTTAACTTAAGGCCAACCAAATACAAGTGGCTCTGAGGGTGGGTATCTGAACGAACATAGGCCCTGGCCTGGAACACAATTGTCCAGCCAGGGCACAGTTCTAGAGGATGGGGAAGAGGAGTAGGAGGAACGCTGGGGGATACAGAGGACACAGACAATATACCTCCATCAAAGAGGATGGCTCGTCCTTGCCTCTGGGAAGCCTGGCAGACATGAGCGACTACATGCTGCAGTGCCTGCGCAACGACCGCCCAGTTACTGCCACATTCTAACTTTTGCTGATTACTGGGTGGCCACGCTGCTGCATCCCCGTTACAAGGACAACGTGCCGTCCTTAATTCCCTCATTGGAGTGTAATAGGAAAGGGCATAACGGCATGAAAGGAAGGGGTTTGCGCAAAAATTACTGGGGGAGGGGGCCCCAATAAAAAATTTGCTGTGGTGCCCAATAAGTTCTAGCTAGGCCACTGAGTCTGCCCCATTCAACTTCTGGGTCTTCAAATTGGGAACATGTCCTGAGGTTTACCTTTATGCCTTGGAGGTGCTGGCCTACCCTGCAGCCAATGTATTGTCTAAACGTGTGTTTAGCATGGCTGGTGGCATTATCACAGACAAGCGCAGCCGGCTGTCCGCAGACAATGTGGGCAAGCTTTTGTTTATTATATTGAACCAGGCATGGATCCCACAGGACTTGTTTGTATCTTATGCAGAATAGACATGTATACCGGCCTCACCCAACCACTGTTATACTACCGTGCACTTACACTTTGTTTTATTTTTTATATTTTCCCAATGTTTTAGGGTCTACACTAATTTATTCAAAAAAATTAAAAATAAATAAACTGTTATTGGCGAATACCGTTGGCTTTACAGCCCAAAAATGTTTTATTTCATGCAAGAATGTAACTGCCAATTATAAGTTCCCTGTCAGTTATACAGTGCAGGGGTTTGTACCTGGCAAGAATGGTAATATTTCACCCAACAATTTTAAATCTATCCTTTGCCTGACAGTATTAAACTTGGCCAGCCACAGCTGGAACCACTGATTAACGGTATTGCTATTTTGGCAATTAAATTTCACGCCAGAACAAAATCTATCCTTTACCGGACACTATTAAACTTGGCCAGCCACTGCTGGGACACCAGATTTAGGGGATTGCTATTTTGGCAATTGAATTTAACCCCAGAAAATATTTTTATCCTTTGACGGACACTATGAAACTTGTCCAGTCACAGCTGGAACACCAGATTTACGGTATTTCTATTTTTGTAACTGACTTTCACCCCAGAAAATAATATATCCTTTGACGGACACTATGAAACTTGTCAAGTCACAGCTGGAACACCAGGTTTATGGTATTTCTATTTTTGCAACTGAATTTCACCCCAGAAAATAATAAGTCCTTTGCCAGACACTATTAAACTTGGCCAGCCACTGCTGGGACACCAGATTTAAGTTATTGCTATTTTGGCAATTGAATTTAACGCCAGAAAAAAATATATTCTTTGCCGGACACCATTAAACTTGGCCAGCCAGAGCTAAAACCACTGATTTATGGTATTGCTATTTTGGCAATTGAATGTCACCCCAGAAAAAATATATCCTTTGCCGGACACTATTAAACTTCGCCAGCCACAGCTGAAACCACTGATTTATGGTATTGCTATTTTGGCAATTGAATTTCACGCAAGAAAAAAATATATCCTTTGCCAGACACTATTAAACTTGTCCAGTCACAGCTGGAACATCAGAATTACTGTATTTCTACTTTTGCAACTGAATTTCAACCCAGAAAATAATATATTCTTTTCCGGACACTATAAAACTTGGCCAGCCACAGCTGAAACCAATGATTTATGGTATTGCTATTTTGGCAATTGAATTTCACCCCAGAAAAAAAATATATCCATTGCCGGACACTATTGAACTTGTGCAGTCACAGCTGGAACACCAAATTTACGGTATTTCTATTTTTGGAACTGAATTTCACCACAGAAAATAATATATCCTATGACAGACACTATGAAACTTGTCCAGCCACTGCTGGGACACCAGATTTACGGTATTGCTATTTTGGCAATTGAATTTCACCCCAGAAAAAATATATCCTTTGGCGTACACTATTAAACTTCGCCAGCCACAGCTGAAACCATTGATTTATGGTATTGCTATTTTGGCAATTGAATTTCTCCCCAGAAAAAAAATATATCCTTTGCCGGACACTATTAAACTTGTCCAGTCACAGCTAGAACACCAGAATTACGGTATTTCTATTTTTACAACTGGATTTCACCCCAGAAAATAATATATCCTTTGCCGGACACTATTAAACTTGGCCAGCCACAGCTGAAACCACAGATTTATGGAATTGCTATTTTGGCAATTGAATTTCACCCCAGAAAAAAAAAATATCCTTTGCCGGACACTATTAAACTTCGCCAGCCACAGCTGAAACCACTGATTTATGGTATTGCTATTTTGGCAATTGAATTTCACCCCAGAACAAAATATATCCTTTGCTGGACACTATTGAACTTGTCCACTCACAGCTGGAAAAACAGATTTACGGTATTTCTATTTTTGCAACTGAATTTCACCGCAGAAAATAATATATCCTTTGACGGACACCTTGAAACTTGTCCAGTCACAGCTGGAGCACCAGATTTACTGTATTTCTATTTTGGAAACTGAATTTCACCCCATAAAATAATAAATCCTTTGCCGGACACTATTAAACTTGGCCAGCCACTGCTGGGACACCAGATTTACGGTATTGCTATTTTGGCAATTGAATTTCACCCCAGAAATTATATATCCTTTGCCGGACACTATTAAACTTCGCCAGCCACAGCTGAAACCACTGATTTATGGTATTGCTATTTTGGCAATTGAATTTCTCCTCAGAAAAAAAAATATCCTTTGCCGGACACTATTAAACTTGTCCAGTCACAGCTGGAACACCAGATTTACGGTATTTCTATTTTTGCAACTAAATTTCACCGCAGAAAATAATATATCCTATGACGGACACCTTGAAACTTGTTCAGTCACAGCTTGAACACCAGATTTACTGTATTTCTATTTTGGCAACTGAATTTCACCTCAGAAAATAATTAGTGTTGAGCGAACAGTTCGAGAATCGTTCAGGTCCGTACCGAATTTTGGGGTGTCCGTGACACGGACCCGAACCCGGACATTTTCAAAAAAGTTCGGGTTCGGGTCCGGTGTTCGTCGATTACTTCCCGCTTTCTGAAGGGCTGCACAGCAGCCAATCAGCTAGCGTTTTACTTCTGCTCCTAAGAGCTTCATCACAGCCATGCCTACTAATGGCATGGCTGTGATTGGCCAGTGCAGCATGTGACCCAGCCTCTATTTAAGCTGGAGTCACGTAGCGCCGCACGTCACACTGCTCTGACTAGTGTAGGAGAGGATGCAGCTTCTGTGAGGGCGAGATAGGCAGGGATAAAGAAGTGATCTACCTTTCTACACCTGTGCATCAGAACAACTCAGCTGAGCTGTTCACTGAAAGTCACTATTTTGTTGAGACTGGCCAGAGCGATTTTTACTGGCACATGTAACTGGGCTGACCGGCGGTGGCCATTTTGGGACTTGTGGTGCGCCAGCACTTGCTGCCACAGAGTGTAAACCAAAGCTCCAAAGAAGTGAAAAATCTACACCTGTGAATCAGAACAACAGCGATTCAGCTGCTCAGTCAAAGTCAATTTTTTTCTGGCTGGGCAGACTGTTTTCTGGCACATGTTACTTGGCTGATAGGCGGCGGCCATTTTGGGACTTGTGGTGCTACAGCAAAAGCTGCCACAACGCCCATTAATCTAATGTAATAGCTCGATTTTTTCATAGATATAATACATCAGGGGTTTGGCTTTGCTTGTGTCACCCATACTAACTGCAAAGATATTTAATATATCAGTGGTGAAACTGAAAGTAACCCACTTGGATAGCAAATCCCATGAATGTGCTGTTCCAGCTAGGCTAGCCAGTGCCACTACTTTGTCCAATACTGTCAGCCAGAAATATTTTTTTTTTATGTGCCAGAAATATAAATTAGAAAAAGCTTTCACCGTAATAATAAAATTATTCTGGTGTTAGACCAGAAGAAGCACTCCTGTTGTAATTAATACTGTAAAAAGGCTTAGGCAATATTTCTCCCAGTGTGGGAAATTTATCTAGCAAAACTAGCATTTTAACAATTCCGGTGTTCTGAAATACCAGCAGTCCTCTTGTAATTAATACCGCCAAAAGGCATTATATCGTCCAGTGTTGTAATTTTGGTGAAAAAAGGCCAATTTAATCAATCTGGTGTTTGTTAGACCAGAAAACTAGGCCTCACGTTTTCACTCCTCTAAAAGGAATTATATTTACCCGTGTGGGGATCTATGTACCAAAACTAGCATTATAAAAATCTGGTGTCCAATTAGCAGCAGTGTTCTTGTAATTAATACCGCCAAAAGGCATTATTGTCCAGTGTTGTAATTTTGCTGAAAAAAGGCCAATTTAATCAATCTGGTGTTTGTTAGACCAGAAAAACTAGGCCTCACGCTTTTACTCCTGTAAAAGGAATTATATCTCCCCGTGTGGGAATCTATGTACCAAAACTAGCATTATAAAAATCTGGTGTCCAATTAGCAGCAGTGTTCTTGTAATTAATACCGCCTAAAAGGCATTATTGTCCAGTGTTGTAATTTTGCTGAAAAAAGGCCAATTTAATCAATCTGGTGTTTGTTAGACCAGAAAAACTAGGGCCTCACGTTTTCACTCCTCTAAAAGGAATTATATTTCCCCGTGTGGGGATCTATGTACCAAAGCTAGCATTATAAAAAATCTGGTGTCCAATTAGCAGCAGTGTTCTTGTAATTAATACCGCCAAAAGGCATTATTGTTCAGTGTTGTAATTTTGCTGAAAAAATGGCCAATTTAATCAATCTGGTGTTTGGTAGACCAGAAAAACTAGGCCTCACGTTTTCACTCCTCTAAAAATCAATTATATTTCCTCGTGTGGGGATCTATGTACCAAAACTAGCATTATAAAAAATCTGGTGTCCAATTAGCAGCAGTGTTCTTGTAATTAATACCGCCAAAAGGCATTATTGTCCAGTGTTGTAATTTTGCTGAAAAAAAGGCCAATTTAATCAATCTGGTGTTTGTTAGACCAGAAAAACTCGGCCTCACATTTTCACTCCTCTAAAAAGGAATTATATTTCCCCGTGTGGGGATCTATGTACCAAAACTAGCATTATAAAAAATCTGGTATCCAATTAGCAGCAGTGTTCTTGTAATTAATACCGCCAAAAGGCATTATTGTCCAGTGTTGTAATTTTGCTGAAAAATGGCCAATTTAATCAATCTGGTGTTTGTTAGACCAGAAAACTCGGCCTCACGTTTTCACTCCTCTAAAAGGAATTATATTTCCCGTGTGGGGATCTATGTACCAAAACTAGCATTATAAAAATCTGGTGTCCAATTAGCAGCAGTGTTCTTGTAATTAATACCGCCAAAAGGCATTATTGTCCAGTGTTGTAATTTTGCTGAAAAATGGCCAATTTAATCAATCTGGTGTTTGTTAGACCAGAAAACTAGGCCTCACGCTTTCACTCCTCTAAAAAGGAATTATATTTCCCGTGTGGGGATCTATGTACCAAAACTAGCATTATAAAAATCTGGTGTCCAATTAGCAGCAGTGTTCTTGTAATTAATACCGCCTAAAGGCATTATTGTCCAGTGTTGTAATTTTGCTGAAAAATGGCCAATTTAATCAATCTGGTGTTTGTTAGACCAGAAAACTCGGCCTCACGTTTTCACTCCTCTAAAAGGAATTATATTTCCCGTGTGGGGATCTATGTACCAAAACTAGCATTATAAAAATCTGGTGTCCAATTAGCAGCAGTGTTCTTGTAATTAATACCGCTAAAAGGCATTATTGTCCAGTGTTGTAATTTTGCTGAAAAAAGGCCAATTTAATCAATCTGGTGTTTGTTAGACCAGAAAACTCGGCCTCACGCTTTTCACTCCTCTAAAAGGAATTATATTTCCCGTGTGGGGATCTATGTACCAAAACTAGCATTATAAAAATCTGGTGTCCAATTAGCAGCAGTGTTCTTGTAATTAATACCGCCTAAAAGGCATTATTGTCCAGTGTTGTAACTTTGCTGAAAAAAGGCCAATTTAATCAATCTGGTGTTTGTTAGACCAGAAAACTCGGCCTCACGTTTTCACTCCTCTAAAAGGAATTATATTTCCCGTGTGGGGATCTATGTACCAAAACTAGCATTATAAAAATCTGGTGTCCAATTAGCAGCAGTGTTCTTGTAATTAATACCGCCAAAAGGCATTATTGTCCAGTGTTGTAATTTTGCTGAAAAAGGCCAATTTAATCAATCTGGTGTTTGTTAGACCAGAAAAACTAGGCCTCACGTTTTCACTCCTCTAAAAAGGAATTATATTTCCCTGTGGGGAATCTATGTACCAAAACTAGCATTATAAAAATCTGGTGTCCAATTAGCAGCAGTGTTCTTGTAATTAATACCGGAAAAGGAATTATATCTTCCAGTGTGGGAATTTTGGGGCTAAAAATAATATATTTTATTGTGGTGCGAGTTGAATCGCAACAATGAGGAAACATTCTATTAAGGGACGAGGACGCGGTCGTGGTGGTGTCCGTGGAGCCTCTGTTGCTGGCAGAGGACGTGGCCGCTCGGCCTCAGGCGCACAAAGTAGTGAAACAACTCCTCAAGTAGCCGGCAGAATTTACAGCGATATTTGGTGGGGCCCAATGCCGTTATGAGGATGGTAAGGCCTGAGCAGGTACAGGCATTAGTCGATTGGGTGGCCGACAGTGCTTCCAGCACGCTCACCACATTGTCTTCCGCCCAGTCTTCTGCGAAAGCGCACAGGTGGCACCTGAAAACCAAGCCCATCAGTCTGTCACATCACCCCCATGCATATCAGGGAAACTGGCTGAGCCTCAAGTTATGCAGCAGTCTCTTCTTCTGTTTGAAGACTCTGCTCCCACGGTTTTCCAGGGGCGTCCACCTATCCCTTCCCCAGCGGTGGAAGACATTCCATGCACTGACGCACAACCACTTATGTATCCAGATGATGAGGACATGGGAATACCACCACAGCAGAGTGACCGAGTGTCTGATGATGACGAAACACAGGTGCCCACTGCCGCTCTTATTGCAGTGTGCAGACTGAACAGGAGGAGGTCAGGGAGGAAGACTGGGTGGAAGACGATGCAGAGGACGATGAGGTCTTAGACCCCACATGGACTGAAGGTCGTGCCGCTGACTTAAATAGTTCAGAGGAAGAGGCAGTGGTGAGACCGAGACAACAGCGAAGCCAAAGAGGGAGCAGGGGGCAAAGCAGAACAGCCGCCGTCCAGAGAGTTCGCCTGCTATTGGCCAGCGCCAACAGGGACCCAGCACCCCAAAGGCATCTTCAAGGAGTTCCCTGGCATGGCACTTCTTCAAACAATGTGCTGAGGACAAGACCAGAGTGGTTTGCACGCTGTGCCATCAGACCCTGAGGCGAGGCATTAACGTTCTTAACCTGAGCACCACCTGCATGATCAGGCATCTACATGCAAAGCATGAACTGCAGTGGAGTACACACCTTAAAAACAAGGAACCCGCTCAGGCTCCCCTGCTCCCTTTAGCGCTGCTGCCTCGGCTTCCGCTCGAGAGGAATGCTGCCACCTGCCGAGCAGCAAACAGAGGATGTGCCACCGACACCACCACCAGCCACCGCCACCTAGCGCCTCCACTATTTCACACAGCAGCGTTCAGCTCTCCATCTCTCAAACCTTGAGAGGAAGCGCAAATTCCCACCTAGTCACCCTCGAGCCTCTTGGCCTGAATGCCAGCATTTCTAAACTACTGGCCTTTGAAATGCTGTCATTCCGGCTGGTGGACACAGACAGCTTCAAACAGCTGATGGCCATGGCTGTCCCCCAGTATGTGGTTCCCAGCCGCCACTACTTCTCCAAGACAGCCGTGCCTTCCCTGCACATGCAAGTGTCCGATAAAATCAAGTGTGCACTGCGCAACGCCATTTGTGGCAAGGTCCACCTAACCACAGATACGTGGACCAGTAAGCACGGCCAGGGACGCTATATCTCCCTAACTGCACACTGGGTAAATGTAGTGGCGGCTGGGCCCCAGGCGGAGAGTTCCTTGGCGCACGTCCTTCCGCCGCCAAGGATCACAGGGCATCATTCTTTGCCTCCTGTAGCCTCCTCCTCCTACTCGGCTTCCTCCTCCTCCTCCTCTGCTTCCACCAGCTCATCCAGTCAGCCACACACCTTCACCACCAACTTCAGCACAGCCCGGGTAAACGTCAGCAGGCCATTCTGAAACTCATATGTTTGGGGGACAGGCCCCACACCGCGCAGGAGTTGTGGCGGGGTATTGAACAACAGACCGACCAGTGGTTGCTGCCGGTGGGCCTCAAGCCCGGCCTGGTGGTGTGCGATAATGGGCGAAATCTCGTGGCAGCTCTGGGACTAGCCGGTTTGACGCACATCCCTTGCCTGGCGCATGTGCTGAATTTGGTGGTGCAAAAGTTCATTCACAACTACCCAGACATGTCAGAGCTGCTGCATAAAGTGCGGGCCGCCTGTGCGCGCTCCGGCGCTCACATCCTGCCGCTGCTCGCCTGTCAGCGCTACAGCGGAACTTCGGCCTTCCCGCCACCGCCTAATATGCGACGTGCCCACCCGGTGGAACTCCACCTTGCACATGCTGGAGAGACTGTGCGAGCAGCAGCAGGCCATAGTGGAGTTTCAGCTGCAGCACGCACGAGTCAGTCGCACTGCGGAACAGCACCACTTCACCACTCAATGATTGGGCCTCCATGCGAGACCTGTGTGCCCTGTTGCGCTGTTTAGAGTACGCCACCAACATGGCCAGTGGCGATGCCACAGTTATCAGCGTGACGATACCAATTCTATGTCTCCTAGAGAAAACGCTTAGGGCGATGATGGAAGAGGAGGTGGGCCAGGGCCAGGAGGAGGAGGAGGAGGATGACAGGTCGTTTTTAGCACTTTCAGGCCAGTCTGTTAGAAGTGGCTCAGAGGGAGGTTTTTGCAACAGCAGAGGGCAGGTACAAATGTGGCCAGCCAGGGACCACTACTGGAGGATGAGGAGGATGAGGAGGAGGTGGAGGAGGATGAGGATGAAGCAGGTTCACAGCGGGGTGGCACCCAGCACAGCGCAGGCACATCCCTGGTGCGTGGCTGGGGGATACAGAGGATGATGACGATACGCCTCCCACAGAGGACAGCTTGTCCTTACCTCTGGGGAGCCTGGCACACATGAGCGATTACATGCTGCAGTGCCTGCGCAACGACAGCAGAGTTGCCCACATTTTAACGTGTGCTGACTACTGGGTGGCCACCCTGCTGGATCCACGGTACAAAGACAATGTGCCCACTTTACTTCCTGCACTGGAGCGTGATAGGAAGATGCGCGAGTACAAGCGCACACTGGTAGACGCGCTCCTGAGAGCATTCCCAACTGTCACAGGGGAACAGGTGGAAGGCCAAGGCCAAGGCAGAGGAGGAGCTAGAGGTCGCCCACGCAGCAGTGTCACGGCCAGCTCCTCTGAGGGCAGGGTTAGCATGGCAGAAATGTGGAAAAGTTTTGTCTCCACGCCACAGCTAACTGCCCCACCACCTGATACGGAACGTGTTAGCAGGAGGCAACATTTCACTAACATGGTTGAACAGTACATCTGCACACAACTCCACATACTGACGGATGGTTCGGCCCCATTCAACTTCTGGGTTTCCAAATTGTCCACGTGGCCAGAATTAGCATGTTATGCCTTGGAGGTGCTAGCCTGCCCGGCGGCCAGCGCTTTATCTGAACGTGTATTCAGCACGGCAGGGGCGCCATTACTGACAAACGCAGCCGCCTGTCCGCAGCCAACGTGGACAAGCTGACGCTTATAAAAATGAACCAGGCATGGATCCCACAAGACCTGACCCTCCCTTGTGCAGAGTAGTCCTTAATAACTGCCTTAAACCATGTTGTCTTGTACTCCTGGCCACTTCTTCATTGAAAATCAATTTTTGAAATTAAGTAGGATCTTGGGGTGCAACCCAGAGTTGAATGAACCTTCCTCTGTCTGGGTGCCGGGCCAAAGTACATGAAAGTGTCCTTCTCCTGTGCTGGGTGATATGAATGTTATACTTGTGCTGTCTGACATGTCTCCTTTGTGTGGGTGCAGGGGGCCAAAGTCACTGAAAGCGGCCTTCTCCTGTGGTGGCTGATATAAATGCCTGATTCACTGCTGTGGGACCTCTCCTCTTTCTGGGTGCAGGGGTCAAAGAAACAAAAGGTGGCCTACTCCTGTGGTGGTTGACATGATGCCTGATTCTCTGCTGTGGGACCTCTCTCTCTTTCTGGGTGCAGGGGTCAAAGTCTCTAAAAGTGCCCTTCTCCTGTGGTGGTTGATGTGAAACTGATGCTTGTGCTATCTGACCTGTCTCCTCTGTGTCGGTGCTAAGGCCTAAGTCACTGAAAGCGGCCTTCTCCTGTTCTGGCTGATATAAATGCCTGATTCTCTGCTGTGGGACCTCTCTCCTCCGTGTGGCTGCAGGGGTCAAAGTCTCTGAAAGTGCCATTCTCCTGTGGTGGTTGATGTGAAACTGATGCTTGTGCTATCTGACCTGTCTCCTCTGTGTCGGTGCTAAGGCCTAAGTCACTGAAAGCGGCCTTCTCCTGTTCTGGCTGATATAAATGCCTGATTCTCTGCTGTGGGACCTCTCTCCTCCGTGTGGCTGCAGGGGTCAAAGTCTCTGAAAGTGCCATTCTCCTGTGGTGGTTGATGTGAAACTGATGCTTGTGCTATCTGACCTGTCTCCTCTGTGTCGGTGCTAAGGCCTAAGTCACTGAAAGCGGCCTTCTCCTGTGCTGGCTGATATAAATGCCTGAATCTCTGCTGTGGGACCTCTCTCCTCTTTCTGGGTGCAGGGGTCAAAGTCTCTAAAAGTGCCCTTCTCCTGTGGTGGTTGATGTGAAACTGATGCTTGTGCTATCTGACCTGTCTCCTCTGTGTCGGTGCTAAGGCCTAAGTCACTGAAAGCGGCCTTCTCCTGTGCTGGCTGATATAAATGCCTGAATCTCTGCTGTGGGACCTCTCCTCTTTCTGGGTGCAGGGGTCAAAGTCTCTAAAAGTGCCCTTCTCCTGTGGTGGTTGATGTGAAACTGATGCTTGTGCTATCTGACCTGTCTCCTCTGTGTCGGTGCTAAGGCCTAAGTCACTGAAAGCGGCCTTCTCCTGTTCTGGCTGATATAAATGCCTGAATCTCTGCTGTGGGACCTCTCTCTCCGTCTGGGTGCAGGGGTAAAAGTCTCTCAAAGTGGCCTTCTCTGTGCTGGGTGATGTGAAGCTGATGTTTGTGCCATCTGACATGGTTGCCGGGGTCCCATTAAATGGTGGCCTACTCCTGTGGTGGGTGATCTAAATGCATGATTCTCTGTTGTGAAAACCTCTCTCCTCCGTCTGGGTGCAGGGGTCAAAGTCTCTCAAAGTGGCCTTCTCTTGTGCTGGGTGATGTGAAGCTGATGTTTGTGCCATCTGACATGGTTGCCGGGGTCCCATTAAATGGTGGCCTACTCCTGTGGTGGGTGATCTAAATGCATGATTCTCTGCTGTGAAAACCTCTCTCCTCTGTCTGGGTGCTGGTCCAAAATACATGAGAGTGGCCTTCTCCGGTGGTGGTTGATATGACGCATGATTCCTTGCTGTGGGACCTATCTCCTCTGTCTGGGTGCTGGTCCAAAATAAATGAGAGTGGCCTTCTCCGGTGGGGGTTGATATGATGCCTGATTCCTTGATGTGGGACCTCTCTCCTCTGTCTGGGTGCTGGTCCAAAATACATGAGAGTGGCCTTCTCCGGTGGTGGTTGATATGACGCATGAATCCTTGCTGTGGGACCTGTATCCTCTGTCTGGGTGCTGGGCCGAAATAAATGAGAGTGGCCTTCTCCGTTGGTGGTTGATATGAGGCATGATTCCTTGCTGTGGGACCTGTATCCTCTGTCTGGGTGCTGGTGCCAAAATAAATGAGAGTGGCCTTCTCCGTGTGGTGGTTGATATGACGTATGATTCCTTGCTGTGGGACCTGTATCCTCTGTCTGGGTGCTGGGCCGAAATAAATGAGAGTGGCCTTCTCAGTTGGTGGTTGATATGAGGCATGATTTCTTGCTGTGGGACCTGTATCCTCTGTCTGGGTGCTGAGCCGAAATAAATGAGAGTGGCCTTCTCCGTTGGTGGTTGATATGAGGCATGATTCCTTGCTGTGGGACCTGTATCCTCTGTCTGGGTGCTGGTCCAAAATAAATGAGAGTGGCCTTCTCCTGTGAGGGTTGATATGACGCATGATTCCTTGATGTGGGACCTCTCCTCTGTCTGGGTGCTGGTCCAAAATAAATGAGAGTGGCCTTCTCCGGTGGTGGTTGATATGACGCCTTATTCCTTGCTGTGGGACCTGTATCCTCTGTCTGGGTGCTGGTCCAAAATACATGAGAGTGGCCTTCTCCGGTGGTGGTTGATATGACGCCTTATTCCTTGCTGTGGGACCTGTATCCTCTGTCTGGGTGCTGGTCCAAAATACATGAGAGTGGCCATCTCCGGTGGTGGTTGATATGAAGCATGATTCCTTGCTGTGGGACCTGTATCCTCTGTCTGGGTGCTGGTCCCAAATAAATGAGAGTGGCCTTCTCCAGTGGTGGATGATATGACACATGATTCCTTGCTGTGGTACCTGACAATTTTTTATAACATTTTTTAAAAAGTTGTCATTTATAGAGATATTTCTCACACCCAGCATGGGTATATGTAAAAATACACCCCAAAACACATTGCCCTACTTCTCCTGAGTACGGCGATACCACATGTGTGACACTTTTTTGCAGCCTGGGTGCGCAAAGGGGCCCAAATTCCAATGAGTACCTTTAGGATTTCACAGGGCATTTTTACGCAATTAGATTCCAGACTTCTTCTCACACTTTAGAGACCCCTAAAATGCCAGTGCAGTATAAATACCCCACAAGTGACCCCATTTTATAAAGAAGACACCCCAAGATATTTCGTAAGGGGTATGGTGAGTTCATGTAAAATTTTATTTTTTGTGACAAGTTAGTGGAATTTGAGACTTTGTAAAAAAAAAAAAAAAATATCAATTTCCGCTAACTTGTGCCAAAAAAAAATATTTTTCTGTGAACTCGCCATGCCCCTCACAGAATACCTTGGGGTGTCTTCTTTCCAAAATGGGGTCAAATGTGGGGTATTTATACTGCCCTGGCATTTTAGGGGCCCTAAAGCGTGAGAATCCAAATGCGTAAAAATGCCCTGTGAAATCTTAAAGGTACTCATTGGAATAAGGGTCCCTTGCGCATCTTGGCTGCAAAAAAGTGTCACACATGTGGAGGCTCCGTACTCAGGAGAAGTAGGGCAATGTGTTTTGGGGTGTATTTTTACATATACCCATACTGTGTGTGAGAAATATCTCTGTAAATGACAACTTTTAATAATTTTTATACAAAGTTGACAATTTACAGAGATATTTCTCTCACCCAACATGGGTATATGTAAAAATACACCCCACAACACATTGCCCTACTTCTCCTGAGTACAGAGATACCACATGTGTGCCACTTTTTTTCAGCCAAGATGCGCAAAAGGGCCCTAATTCCAATGAGTACCTTTTAGGAGGGCATTTTTACGCATTTGGATTCCAGACTTCTTCTCACGCTTTAGGGCCCCTAAAATGCCAGGGCAGTATAAATACCCCACATGTGACCCCATTTTGGAAAGAAGACACCCCAAGGTATTCCGTGAGGGGCATGACGAGTTCATAGAAGATTTTTTATTTGGCACAAGTTAGCGGAAATTGATTTTTTATTGTTTTTTTAACTTGTGACAAAAAGTTCAATTTTTCATGGACTGAATATGCCCCTCAGCGAATACCTTGGGGTGTCATCTTTCCAAAATGGGATCATTTGTGGGGTGTTTGTACTGTTCTGGAATTTTGGGTGGGGCTAATTGTGAGCAGCCATGTAAAACCTAAAGGTACTCGTTGGAATTTGGGCCCCTTTGCGCACCTAGGCTGCTAAAAAGTGTCACTCATGTGGTATCGCCGTACTCAGGAGAAGTAGGGCAATGTGTTTTGGGGTGTATTTTTACATATACCCATAGTTAGTGAGAGAAATATCTCTATAAATTGACAACTTTGTATAGAAAAATTGAAAAAGTTGTCATTTACAGCGATATTTCTCCAAAACCCATTGCTCTACTTCTCCTGAGTACGGCGATACCACATGTGTGCCACTTTTATGCAGCCAAGATGCGCAAAGGGGCCCAAATCCCAATGAGTACCTTTAGGATTTCACAGGGCATTTTTACGCATTTGGATTCTCACGCTTTTGGACCCCTAAAATGCCAGGGCAGTATAAATACACCACATGTGACCCTATTTTGGAAAGAAGACATCCCAAGGTATTTCCGTGAGGGGCACAAATATTTTGGGCACAAGTTAGCGGAAATTGATATTTTTTATTTTTCATTTTACTAAGTCTCATATTCCACTAACTTGTGACAATTTTTTTTTTTTTTACATGAACTCACTATACCCCTCACGGAATACCTTGGGGTGTCTTCTTTCTAAAATGGGGTCACATGTGAGGTGTTTGTACTGCTCTGGCATTTGAGGGTCTCCGCAATCATTACACATATGGCCAGCATTAGGAGTTTCTGCTATTCTCCTTATATTGAGCATACGGGTAATGAGATTTTTTTCCATTCAGCCTCTGGGCTGAAAAAAAAAATAATCGGCACAGATTTTTTCATTCACATCGATCATTGTGGATGAAAAAATCTCTGCCAAAATCAGTGACTGCGGTGCGGTGGGCTGGGCGCTAATTACCTAACAAGTAGCTAACTAACTGGTGGTGATATGGGACCCTTATGCCCCATTCACATGTCCGCAATTCATTTCTATGGGGACAGACTTTGTCCCGCTCGGATCCGGAATTGCGGATCTGCACTTCCGGGTCTGCACTTCCGTTACGCAAAAATATAGAACATGTCCTATTCTTGTCCGCAATTGCGGACAAGAAAAGGCATTTTCTATATAGTTCTGGCAATGTGCGGATCTGCAAAATGCGGAAAGCACATTGCCGGTGTCCGTGTTTTGCGGATTCGCAAAACACATATAGACGTCTGAATGGAGCCTTACAGGGGTGTGATCAATGACAGGGGGGTGATCAGGGAATCTAGATGGGGTGATCAAGGGGTTAAAAAGGGGTTAATAAGTGACGGGGGGGTAGTGTAGTGTGGTGCTTGGTGCAACTTTACATAGATACCTGGTCCTCTGGTGGTCGATCCCAGCAAATTGGACCACCAGAGGACCAGGTAGCAGGTATATCAGACGCTGTTAACAAAACAGCGTCTGATATACCTGTTTGATGTGATTTATTTTACTTCTACAGCCTGCCAGCAATTGATCATCGCTGGCAGGCTGCAGTATAACTGGCGAGCCGCGCGTCACTGTGAACGTGCGCACTCGTTCACAGCAAATCTCGCGATATGACGCACGGATGCGTCCAGCCAGAGCAACAGGACCGCCGGCCGGACGCATCCGTGCGTTAGGCGGTCCTGAGGAGGTTAAATTGAGGCTGGGTCACATGCTGCTCTTGGCCAATCACAGCCATGCCAATAGCAGGCATGGCTGTGATGGCCTCTTGGGTCAAGTAATATGACGCTTGTTGATTAGCTGCTTTGCAGGCTTTCAAAATGCGCCATAGAAATCGCCGAACAACGACCCCGAACCCGAACTTTTACATAAATGTTCAGGTTCGGGTCCGTGTCACGAACACCCCAAAATTCGGTACGAACCCGAACTATACAGTTCGGGTTCGCTCATCCCTATTGTCTACCCTTTAGCATCCAATCTAATCTGTTCTCCTCTGTGGGATCCAAGACATATTTATGCTTGGCTGTCCTGCAAAGTACACCCAACTCCTCCTCCTTAAGCCTCACAGCTTTTTTGATGTAGGAAATAGAGGATTTAATGCAGCCTCGCAAGAAAGCCTTCAAGGTATCCCACAGGGTGAGGGCATCACTATCCCCTTCTTTGTTCAGGTCTAGAAACATCTGCAGCTTATCCGGTATCAGGGAGGGCCAGAACGTGTGGATGCGGAGTTTGTGGCAACGCGTACCCCCGCCAGGCGGAGTTAGCGTTCCCACAATAGGCGAATGATCAGACGGTCCCTGAGGCCCATAATTTACATCGGTGATCATTAAATAAGCCCGCGCATCACTTAGAAAATAGTCAATTCGGGACAGTGCCCCTCTGGAAGGCGTGAAGCAAGAGAACTCCCTACTGGAGGGATTCCACTCTCTCCACACGTCTAGCCACCCCAGCTCCGATATAAAGCGTTTAAGTAGCGAGTCACTCGTGCGGGTGATGCCGCCATGGGGAGTGGCCTGGAAACTATCCATTGTCTCATCCAACACCAAATTGAGATCTCCCATACACAATAATCTGGATAACGGAAATTGAGCTGCAAAACCCGCCGCAGCTTGAAGGACAGAGAGGTCGGCAGGGGGAGGTATATATAACTTTAGTCTAACATAGGGAATGCTGTTCATGTGTGCATACACAAAAATGCACTTGCCCTCAGGGTCAATCACTTCCTGATGTAGCTCCCACCTAACAGAGACCATAACATATTTTACATTCTATTCATTAACTGTAACTCAAACCATGACAATAAAAACTCAAACCCGGGAACATAATGGGGGAAGACAGTACACTGGAGGCAAAATGAGTAGAGGTTGTGAACACTAGCAACCTCACCACCACTGGCATGATCCGCCACATGGCATCAAAGCAAACAAGTGGCCTGAACCCCTGGGTCCACAATCAGTGTCTGTGGCTCACACGCTTGCCATCTCTTCCTCCCCTGTGTTACGTGTAATGTTGAGCGAAGAGTTCGAGCATAGTTCGGGTTCGTACCGAATTTTGGGGTGTTCAGGACACGGACTCGGACCCGAACATTTTCAAAAAAGTTCGGGTTCGGGTTCGTTGTTCGGCGATTTCTTCCCGCTTTCTGAAGGGCTGCACAGCAGCCAATCAGCTAGCATTTTACTTCTTGCCCTAAGAGCCCATCACAGACATGCCTACTAATCGCATGGCTGTGATTGGCCAGGTGCAGCATGTGACCCAGCCTCTATTTAAGCTGGAGTCACGTAGCGCCGCACGTCACACTGCTCTGATTAGTGTATGGAGAGGACGCAGCTGCAGTGAGGGCGAGATTAGGCAGGGAAAAGTCTGCAAAAGCACCTAATGAAGTGATCGATCTACAGCTGTGAATGATTGAACTTCTGCTAGTTACTTGCTCACTGGTTTTTAGGCTGCACAGAGTCACTTATTTTCTGGGGTGATAGGCGGCCATTTTGTGACTTGTGGTGCACCAGAACAAGCTGCCACCAAGTCCATCAATCCATCAATACTAGTTTTTTTGCTATATCCTACATCAGGGGCTTGGCTGTGCTAATTTTCACCACTAGAAACTCAGGATAGCAATTTCTATATTTTATTAAAGGGTTAAATACAATTGCCAAAATACCAATCCCCTAAATCTGGTGTTCCAGCTTTGGCTAGCCAAGTATAATACTGTCTGCTGTTTGGCAAAGGATAAATTATTTTCAGTGGTGAAATTCAATTGTCAAAATAGCAATCCCCTAAATCTGGTGTCCCAGCACTGGCTAGCAAACTATAATAGTGTCCACCAAAACATATATTTTGTTCTGGGGTGAAATTCAATTGCCAAAATAGCAATACCATAAATCTGGTATCACAGATGTGGCTGGCAAACTATAATAGTGTCCGCAAAAACATATATTTTGTTCTGGGGTAAAATTCAATTGCCAAAATAGCAATACCATAAATCAGTGGTTTCAGCTGTGGCTGGTCAATTTTCATAGTGTCCTGCAAAGGATATATTTTGTTCTGGGGTGAAATTCAAGTGCCAAAATAGCAATACAATAAATCAGTGGTTTCAGCTCTGGCTGGCAAACTATAATAGTGTCCACCAAAACATATATTTTGTTCTGGGGTGAAATTCAATTGCCAAAATAGCAATACCATAAATCAGTGGTTTTAGCTGTGGCTGGCCAAGTTTCATAGTGTCCTGCAAATTATAAATTTTGTTCTGGGGTGAAATTCAATTGCCAAAATAGCAATACCCTAAATCTGGTGTCCCAGCACTGGCTGGCAAACTATTATAGTGTCCGCCAAAACATATATTTTGTTCTGGGGTGAAATTCAATTGCCAAAATAGCAATACCATAAATCAGTGGTTTCAGCTGTGGCTGGCCAAGTTTCATAGTGTCCTGCAAAGGATATATTTTGTTCTGGGGTGAAATTCAATTGCCAAAATAGCAATACCATAAATCTGGTGTCACAGCTGTGACTGGCAAACTATAACAGTGTCCGCAAAAACATATATTTTGTTCTGGGGTGAAATTCAATTGCCAAAATAGCAATCCCCTAAATCTGGTGTCCCAGCACTGGCTGGCAAACTATTATAGTGTCCGCCAAAACATATATTTTGTTCTGGGGTGAAATTCAATTGCCAAAATAGCAATACCATAAATCAGTGGTTTCAGCTGTGGCTGGCCAAGTTTCATAGTGTCCTGCAAAGGATATATTTTGTTCTGGGGTGAAATTCAAGTGCCAAAATAGCAATACCATAAATCAGTGGTTTCAGCTCTGGCTGGCAAACTATAATAGTGTTCGCCAAAACATATATTTTGTTCTGGGGTGAAATTCAATTGCCAAAATAGCAATACCATAAATCAGTGGTTTCAGCTGTGGCTGGCCAAGTTTCATAGTGTCCTGCAAATTATATATTTTGTTCTGGGGTGAAATTCAATTACCAAAATAGCAATACCCTGAATCTGGTGTTCCAGCTGTTGCAGGCCTAGTTTAAATCTGTCCATAAAAGGATACCTTTCATCCAGGGCCTAAATACTAGCCCTAAAAGAAATATTCCCCTTAATCAGTGGTTACTGCTGTGCCTGGATTAGTGTAATACGCTACTTAAATAAATAGGCAGATAGTGTTAGATGCCTGTAAAAAAAGGCCTGAATTTGAAATCAATACATTGAGCCAAATATGTTTTTTTCTTATTGTGGTGTTTGGTGAACGGTAACAATGAGGAAAACATCTAGTAAGGGACGCGGACGCGGTCGTTTTGATGTTAGTGTACCCTCTGGTGCTGGGAGAGGACGTGGCCATTCCGCCACAGCCACACATCCTAGTGAACCAACTACCTCAGGTTCCAGTACCTGACAGAATTTACAGCGAAATTTGGTGGGGCCCAATGCCGTTCTAAGGATGGTAAGGCCTGAGCAGGTACAGGCGCTAGTCAATTGGGTGGCCGACAGTGGATCCAGCACGTTCACAACATTATCTCCCACCCAGTCTTCCGCAGAAAGCGCACAGGTGGCAACTGAAAACCAAGCCCATCAGTCTGTCACATCACCCCCATGCATATCAGGGAAACTGTCTGAGCTTCAAGTTATGCAGCAGTCTCTTATGCTGTTTGAAGACTCTGCTGGCAGGGTTTCCCAAGGGAATCCACCTAGCCCTTCCCCAGTGGTGGAAGACATAGAATGCACTGATGCACATCCACTGATATTTCCTGATGATGAGGACATGGAAATACCATCTCATCGCAGTCCGCACGTCTCTGATGATGACGAAACACAAGTGCCAACTGCTGCGTCTTTCTGCAGTGTGCAGACCGAACAGGAGGTCAGGGAGGAAGACTGTGTGGAAGACAATGCAGAGGACGATGAGGTCCTAGACCCCACATGGAATGAAGGTTGTGCCACTGACTTTCATAGTTCAGAGGAAGAGGCAGTGGTGAGACTGAGCCAACAGCGTAGCAAAAAAGGGCAACAGCAGAACAGCTGCCTCCAAGAGATATCGCCTGCTACTGGCCACCGCCACCAGGGACCGAGCACCCAAAAGGGCCTCTTCCTCCGCCTCGGGGGGGATGTTGGCACCTGCCTCCCACCAAACAGAGGATGTGCCACCGACACCACCACCTGCGTCACCAAGCATCTCCACCATGTCACACGGCAGCGTTCAGCTCTTCATCTCACAAACCTTGGAGAGAAAGCGTAAATTCACACCTAGCCACCCTCGAGCTCTGGGCCTGAATGCCAGCATTTCTAAACTACTGGCCTTTGAAATGCTGTCATTCAGGCTGGTGGACACAGACAGCTTCAAACAGCTGATGTTCATCGCCATCCCACAGTATGTTCTTCCCAGCCGCCACTACTTCTCCTGTGGTACAGTATTTGACACAAAGAGGCACATGCTTTGGACATAAGTCGTTGCTCAAATAATGTAAATTTCCTTAAAATACAATGGTTTCATCTGTGGTACAGTATCTGACACATAGAGGCATAAGGTATGGGCATTAAATGTTGCACAAATAATGTAAATTTCCCTAAAATACACTGGTTTAACCTGTGGTACAATATTTGACACAGAGAGACACACGCTGTACTCAGTAGACGATGATCAAATAATGTAAATTTCCCCAAAATACACTGGATTTCATTTGTGGTACAGTTTTTGACACAGAGAGGCACATGCTATGGACATTAATTGTTGCACAAATAATGTAAATTTCCCCAAAATACACTGGTTTCACCTGTGGAACAGTATTTGACACAAAGAGGCACATGCTTTGGACATTAGTCGTTGCTCAAATAATGTAAATTTCCCCAAAATACAATGGATTCATCTGTGGTACAGTATTTGACAAAGACAGGCACATGCTGTTGATAGAGATGGCCCGAACTATTCGCTGGCGAACAGTTCCCGGCGAACATAGCTTGTTCGCGTTCGCCTCGGCGGGCGAACATATGCGATGTTCGGACTGCCCCCTATACATCATCATTGAGCAATCTTTGACCTTGTACCTCACAGTCAGCAGATACATTCCAGCCAATCAGCAGCATACCCTCCCACCTCCTGCACAGCATCCATTTTAGATTCATTCTGAAGCTGCAGTCTTAGCGAGAGGAGGGAGAGTGTAGTTGCTGCTGATTTAATAGGGAAATTGATAGCTAGGCTAGTGTATTCAGTGTCCACTCCAGTCCTGAAAGACTCATCTGATCTCTGCTGTAAGGACAGCGTCCTGACAGCACCCCAAAAAGCCCTTTTTAGGGCTGCTACATTAGTCTGATTTTTTCTTCTTCTCCATATATATATTGCAGTTGCCTGGCCTGCCCGTGTGTGAGGAGCTGCAGGCCCACAGACTGTAGTGTGCCCACTTCCAGTGCCCACCACTCACACCGTGTGGCACAGGACTTTGCATCAAACAAAGGCATTTAATTTTTACACTTTAATCTAAGGTTAGTTGCCTGCCAGTGTGTGTCAGGCCGACTTCCACAGACTGTAGTGTGCCCACTGCCAGTGCCCACCACCACTCATACCAGGTGGCACAGGCATTTAATTTTTACACTTTAGTCTAATTTATGTTGCTTGCCTGCTGCCAGTGTGTGTCAGGCCGACTTCCACAGACTGTAGTGTGCCCACTGCCAGTGCACACCACCACTCATACCGGGTGGCACAGGCATTTAATTTTTACACTTTAGTCTAATTTCAGTTGCTTACCTGCTGCCAGTGTGTGTCAGGCTGACTTCCACTGACTGTAGTGTGCCCACTTCCAGTGCCCTCCACCACTCATACCGGGTGGCACAGTAGCTTGCCGATAAATAAGGCATTTAATTTTTACACTTTAGTCTAATTTCAGTTGCTTGCCTGCTGCCAGTGTGTGTCAGGCCCACTTCCACAGACTGTAGTGTGCCCACTGCCAGTGCCCACCACCACTCATACCGGGTGTGACAGTAAATTGCAAGGTGCAGACGCAGTGACCGTGGATTAAAACAAAAGGGAGGAAGCCAGCGTTTTTTTAACCATCTCCCTGTTCGAAAAATCAATTCAATAAATGGACACCAGATTGGGGACGTAACAGGGATTAAACTGATGAGAATAGTACTACAGAAAATACCACTCATATCGGGTGTGACAGTAAATTGCACGGCGCAAATGCAGTCACCGTGGATAAAAACAAAGGGGAGGGAGCCAGCGTTTTTTTTAACCATCTCCCCGTTCGAAAAATCAATTCAATTGACCTTTCGGGGACTCTTGGTGTTGTACGTGGCTGGGTGGAGGAAGAAACCTTCAATGACATCACCGGGACATGGCTAGCTTGGTATCCAACCTTGTGCAAATGGGGAGTTTGCGGTTGTGCAAATGGACTGTTTGCGGTTGTTTGCGGTTCATTAAAAGGGGAGTTTGGTCTGTCAATGTCTGTGAAGCGGGCGTAACCCTTACACTACCTGATCGATACAACATCATACCTGATCGTACACACACTGGATGTTTTAAAGCATGTTATTCCAAACAATTTATGAATGTTAGTTGATTTATGCCCTTTATGGATTAAAACCCGACTCTGCGTCCACTACATAATTTTCCATGGGAGTTTTGCCATGGATCCCCCTCCGGCATGCCACAGTCCAGGTGTTAGTCCCCTTGAAACAACTTTTCCATCACTATTGTGGCCAGAAAGAGTCCCTTTGGTTTTTAAAATTCGCCTGTCTATTGAAGTCTATGGCGGTTCGCCCGGTTCGCCCGTTCGCGAACATTTGCGGAAGTTCGCGTTCGCCGTTTGTGAACTGAAAATTTTATGTTCGTGACATCACTAGCTGTTGACAGTAAATGTTGCCCAAATAATTTAAATTTCCCTAAAATACACTGGTCTTACCTGAAATACAGAATTGGACACAAAAAGACACATGCTGTGGACATTAGTCGTTGCTCAAATAATGTAAATTTCTCCAAAACACACTGGTTTCACCTGTGGTACAGTATTTGACACAGAAAGGCACATGCTGTTGACAGTAAATGTTGCCCAAATAATGTAAATTTCCCTAAAATACACTGGTTTAACCTCTGGTACAATATTTGACACAGAGAGAAACACGCTGTGCTCAGTAGACGTTGCACAAATAATGTAAATTTCCACAAAATACACTGGTTTCACCTGTGGTAAGTATTTGACACAAAAGGGTACATGCTGTTGACACTAAATGTTGCACAAATAATGTAAATTTCCCTAAAATACACTGGTTTAAGCTGTGGTACAATATTTGACACAGAGAGACACACTGTGTGCTCAGTAGACGTTTCTCAAATAATGTAAATTTCCCCAAAATACACTAGTTTCATCTGTGGTACAGTATCTAACACAGAGATGCATACGCTTTGGAAAGTAAATGTTGCACAAATAATGTAAATTTCCCAAAAATATACAGGTTTCACCTGTGGTACAGTATTTGACACAGAGAGGCACATGCAGTTGACACTAAATGTTGCACAAATAATGTAAATTTCCCTAAAATACACTGGTTTCACCTGTGGTACAGTATTTGACACAGAGAGGCACCTGCTAAGGACATTATCTGTTGCTCAAATAAAGTAAATTTCCCCTAAAATACACTGGTTTCATCTGTGGTACAGTATTTGACACAGAGAGGCACATGCTAAGGACATTATATGTTGCACAAATAATGTAAATTTCCCCAAAATACACTGGTTTCACCTGCGGTACAGTATTTGACACAGAGAGGCACATGCTATGGACATTAAATGTTGCTCAAATAATGTAAATTTCCCCAAAATAGACTGGTTTCACCTGTGGTACAGTATTTGACACAAAGAGGCACATGCTTTGGACATTAGTCGTTGCTCAAATAATGTAAATTTCCACAAAATACAATGGTTTTATCTGTGGTACAGTATCTGACACAGAGACACATAAGCTATGGACATTAAATGTTGCACAAATAATGTAAATTTCACAAAAATATACTGGTTTCACCTGTGGTACAGTATTTGACACAAAGAGGCACATGCTGTGGACAGTAGATATTGCACAAATAATGTACATTTCACAAAAATACACTGGTTTCATCTGTAGTACAGTATCTGACAGAGAGGCACATGTTGTGGGAAGTAAATGCTGCACAAATAATGTAAATTTCAAAAAAATACAATTGTTTCACCTGTGGTACAGTATTTGACACGGAGAGGCACATGCTATGGACATTAAATGTTGCACAAATAATGTAAATTTCCCCAAAATGCACTGGTCTTACCTGTGGTACAGTATTGGACACAAAGAGGCACATGCTGTGGACATTAGTCGTTGCTCAAATAATGTAAATTTCTCCAAAATACACTAGTTTCACCTGTGGTACAGTATTTGACACAAAGAGGCACATGCTGTTGACACTAAATGTTGCACAAATAATGTAAATTTCCTTAAAATACACTGGTTTAACCTGTGGTACAATATTTGACACAGAGAGGCACACGCTGTGCTCAGTAGACATTTCTCAAATAATGTAAATTTCCCCAAAATACAATCGTTTCATCTGTAGTACAGTATCTGACAGAGAGGCACATGCAGTGGAAAGTAAATGTGGTACAGTATTTGACACAAAGAGGCACATGCTGTTGACACTAAACGTTGCTCAAATAATGTAAATTTCCCCAAAATAAACTGGTTTAACCTGTGGTACAATATATGACACAGAGAGACACACGCTGTGGACAGTAGATATTGCACAAATAATATAAATTTCACAAATATACACTGGTTTCATCTGTAGTACAGTATCTGACACAGAGAGGCACATGCTGTGCACAGTAGATGTTGCACAAATAGTGTAAATTTCCCTAAAATACACTGGTTTAACCTGTGGTACAGTATTAGACACAGTGAGGCACATGCTAAGGACATTATATGTTGCACAAATAATGTAAATGTCCTAAAATACACTGGTTTCACCTGTGGTACAGTATTTGACACAAAGAGGCACATGCTTTGGACATTAGTTGTTGCTCAAATAATGTAAATTTCCCCAAAATACAGTGGTTTCATTTGTGGTACAGTATCTGACACAGAGAGGCATAAGCTATGGACATTAAATGTTGCACAAATAATGTTAATTTTCCCAAAATACAATGGTTTCATATTTGGTACAGTATCTGACACAGAGAATCACATGCTGTGGAAATTAAATGTTGCACAAATAATGTAAATTTCCCCAAAATACACTGGTTTCACCTGTGGTACAGTACTTGACACAAGGAGGGACATGCTGTTGACACTAAATGTTGCACAAATAATGTAAATTTCCCCAAAATACACTGGTTTAACCTGTGGTACAATATTTGACATAGAGAGACACAAGATGTGCCCAGTAGACGTTTCTCAAATAATGTAAATTTCCCCAAAATACAATGGTTTCATCTGTGGTACAGTATCTGACAAAGAGAGACATAAGCTATAGATATTATATGTTGCACAAATAATGTAAATTTCCCCAAAAATATACTGGTTTCACCTGTGGTACAGTATTTGACACAAAGAGGCACAAGCTGTTGACACTAAATGTTGCTCAAATAATGTAAATTTCCCCAAAATAAACTGGTTTAACCTGTGGTACAATATATGACACAGAGAGACACACGCAGTGGACAGTAGATATTGCACAAATAATATAAATTTCACAAATATACACTGGTTTCATCTGTAGTACAGTATCTGACACAGAGTGGCACATGCTGTGCACAGTAGATGTTGCACAAATAGTGTAAATTTCCCAAAAATACACTGGTTTCACCTGTGATACAGTATTAGACACAGAGAGGCACATGCTAAGCACATTATATGTTGCACAAATAATGTAAATTTCCACAAAATACACTGGTTTCATCTGATACAGTATTTGACACAGTGAGGCACATGCTAAGGACATTATATGTTGCACAAATAATGCAAATTTCCTAAAATACACTGGTTTCACCTGTGGTACAGTATTTGACACAAAGAGGCACATGCTTTGGACATTAGTCGTTGCTCAAATAATGTAAATTTCCCCAAAATACAATGGTTTAATTTGTGTTACAGTATCTGACACAGAGAGGCATAAGCTATGGACATTAAATGTTGCACAAATAATGTAAATTTTCCCAAAATACAATGGTTTCATCTGTGGTACAGTATCTGACACAGAGAATTACATGCTGTGGAAATTAAATTTTGCACAAATAATTAAAATTTCCCCAAAACACACTGGTTTCACCTGTGGTACAGTATTTGACACAAGAAGGGACATGCTGTTGACACTAAATGTTGCACAAATAATGTAAATTTCCCCAAAATACACTGGTTTAACCTGTGGTACAATATTTGACACAGAGAGACACAAGATGTGCTCAGTAGACGTTTCTCAAATAATGTAAATTTCCCCAAAATACAATGGTTTCATCTGTGGTACAGTGTCTGACAAAGAGAGGCATAAGCTATGGATGTTATATGTTGCACAAATAATGTAAATTTCCCCAAAATACACTGGTTTCCCCTGTGGTACAGTATTGGACACAAAGAGGCACATGCTGTGGACATTAGTCGTTGCTCAAATAATGTAAATGTCTCCAAAATACACTGGTTTCATCTGTGGTACAGTATTTGATATAGAGAGGCACATGCTGTTGACGCTAAATGTTGCACAAATAATGTAAATTTCCCTAAAATACACTGGTTTAACCTGTCGTACAATATTTGACACAGAGAGACACACGCTGTGCTCAGTAGATGTTTCTCAAATAATGTAAATTTCACCAAAATACACTGGTTTCATCTGTGATACAGTATCTGACACAGAGAGGCATACACTATGGAAAGAAAATGTTGCGCAAATAATGTAAATTTCACAAAAATATACTGGTTTCACCTGTGGTACAGTATTTGACACCGAGATGCACATGCTATGGACATTAAATGTTACACAAATAATGTAAATTTCCCCAAAATACACTGGTTTCACTTGTGGTACAGTATTTGACACAGAGGCGCACAAGCTATGGACAGTAGATGTTGCACAAATAATGAAAATTTCATAAACATACACTGGTTTCAACTGGGTTACACTATTTGACACAGAGAGGCACATACTGTGGACACTAAATATTGTTCAAATAATGTAAATTTTCCCAAAATACACTGGTTTCATCTGTGGTACAGTTTTGATATCGAGAGGCACATGCTGTTGACACTAAATGTTGCACAAATAATGTAAATTTCCCAAAAATACTCTGGTTTCACCTGTGGAACAGTCTTTGACACAGAGAGGTACAATCTGTTGACACTAAATGTTGCACAAATAATGTACATTTCCCCAAAATATATTAGTTTAACCTGTGTTACTGTATTTAACAAAGAGACACACACACTGTGGACAGTAGATGATGCTCAAATAATGTAAAATCCCCAAACATACACTGGTTTCAACTGTGGTACAGTATTTGACACAGAGAGGCACAAGCTATGGACAGTAGATGTTGCACAAATAATGTAAATTTCCAAAAACACACGGGTTTCACCTTTTGTACAGTCTTTGACACAGAAAAGTACAAGCTGTAGACACTAAATGTTGCACAAGTAATGTAAATTTCCAAAAAATACACTGATTTCACCTGTGGTACAGTATTTGACACAAAATACAATGGTTTCATCTGTGGTACAGTATTTGACACAGAGAGGCATAAAGCTGTGGACAGTAGATGTTGCACAAATAATGTAAATTTCCCAAAAATACACTAGTTTCACCTGTTTTACAGTATTTGACAGAGAGAGGCACATGCTATTCACACTAAATGTTGCACAAATAATGTAAATTTCCATAAAATACACTGGTTTCACCTGTGGTACAGTATTTGACACAGAGAGACACACGCTGTGGACAGTAGATGTTGCTCAAATAATGTAAATTTCCCAAAAGTACTCTGGTTTCACCTGTGGTACAGTTTTTGACACAAAGAGGCACATGCTGTTGACACTAAATGTTGCACAAATAATGTAAATTTCCCCAAAATACATTGATTTCACCTGTGGTACCGTATTTGACACAATGAGACACACACTGTGGACAGTAGAAGTTGCTCAAATAATGTAAATTTCCCAGAAATACACTGTTTTCAACTGTGGTACAGTATTTCACACAGAGAGGCACAAGCTGTGGACAATAGATGTTGCACAAATAATGTAAATTTCCCAAACATACACTGGTTTCACCTGTGGTACAGTCTTTGAAAAAGGGAGGTACATGCTGTGGACACTAAATGCTGCAAAAATAAAGTAAATTTTCCAAAAATACACCGGCTTCACCTGTGGTACAGTCTTTGAAAAAGGGAGGTACATGCTGTGGACACTAAATGCTGCTAAAATAAAGTAAATTTTCCAAAAAATGCACTAGCTTCACCTGTGGTACACTATTTGACACAGAGAGACTCACGCTGTGGAGAGTAAATGTTGCACAAATAATGTAAATATCCCAAAAATACAATAGTTTCACTAGTGGTACAGTAGTTGACACAGAGAGGCTCATAATGTAGACACTAAATGTTGAACAAATAATGTAAATTTCCCCAAAATACACTGGTTACACCTGTGGTCTAGTATTTGACACAGAGAGACACACACTGTGGACAGTAGATGTTGCTCAAATAATGTAAATTTCTAAAAAATACACTGGTTTAACCTGTGGTACAGTATTTGACACAGACGCGCACAAGCTGTGGACAGTAGATGCTGCACAAATAATGAAAATTTCATAAACATACACTGGTTTCAACTGGGTTACACTATTTGACACAGAGAGGCACATACTGTGGACACTAAATATTGCACAAATAATGTAAATTTCCCCAAAATACACTGGTTTCATCTGTGGTACAGTATTTGACACAGATAGGCACAAAGCTGTGGACAGTAAATGTTGCACAAATAATGTAAATTTCCCAAAAATACACTAGTTTCACCTGTTTTACAGTATTTGACAGAGAGAGGCACAAGCTGTAGACAGTAGACATTGCACAAATGTAAATTTCCCCAAAATACACTGGTTTCACCTGTGCTACAGTATTTGACACATAGAGGCACACGCTGTGGACACTAAATGTCGCACAAATAATGTACAGTTCCCCAAAATACGCTGGTTTCACCTGTGTTACATTATTTGATACAGAGAGGCACAAGCTGTAGACAGTAGACATTGCACAAATGTAAATTTCCCCAAAATACACTGGTTTCACCTGTGCTACAGTATTTGACACATAGAGGCACACGCTGTGGACACAAAATGTCGCACAAATAATGTACAGTTCCCCAAAATACACTGGTTTCACCTGTGTTACATCATTTGACACTGACAGGCACAAGCTGTGGACAGTTGACGTTGCACAAATGTAAATTTCCCAAAAATACACTGGTTTCACCTGTGGTAGAGTATTTAACAAGGAGAGGCACACGCTGTGGACACTAAATGTTGCACAAATAATGTACATTTCCCCAAAATACACTGGTTTAATCTGTGGTACATTATTTGACACAGAGAGGCAGGTAAAATATATTGTTGATATAAAACACACACACACACACCTACACAGTAGTTCTTAAAAGGACTTTTGGGCCTTTGAAAAGCTTTCTGTAACTAAAATCGCAGAAATTTGCTTCCTGCTCTGTCTTTCCCTTCCTACCCGATGTTCTTCCTGACTATGACTGATCCGAGCACGTGTCATCGGGTGCTATATCATCTCCGATGACGTGTTCTGGCCAGCCAATCACTGTAATGCCACCAGCTAACATGGCTACTGGCATTACAAAGAGGGAATTACTTACCTGCTTCCTTATTGGCTGCTTAAAACCCGCAAAACATGCAGGGCGGAGACTCGAGCATTTTGCTCGAGCCGAACCGGTACTCAGCCAAGCATGCTCGCTCATCACTAGTTATAACAGAAAATAATAAAGTCACCTGAACACTGACCCCGAACTTCAGTGAAAAAGTCTGGGTTCGGGTCCGGGTACCCGAACTTGCAAAGTTCGCTACGAACCCGAACTTTGCAATTTGGGTTTGCTCAACCCTAGACACCTTCTTATCCCTAAACTCAGGAGAGAGGATTCAAAGATTCAATGATAGTTTTGGATCCTGCCCTTTGAGATAAGGAAATATTTTCCTAAATATGTATATGTAAAGGGAGCAGTTAAATGTTAACCCCCTTCAAGATTTTTCCATGTGGGTTTATTTTCTTTCTGCTTTCCCAAAACCTTAACTTTTCGATTTTTCAGTTAACAGACATTTTACAGCTTGTCTTTTTGCAAGAAAAGTTGTACTTTCTAGCACAATTCAATATTCCATATTAAAAAAAAATTAAATGGATTGGAAAAACATACAGTAATTCTGCAATAATTCTATGGGTTTCATTTTTATGGCTTTCCCCATGCTATAAAACTGACCTGTTACCTTCATTTTCTGGGTCAGTACAATTACAGTGATACCGTGTATAGTTTCTTTTTGTTTTTTAATACATTAACAAATTAAAAACTGATTTTTTGTTTGAATGGCCATATTTTGATCCCTATAACTTTTTTATAGTGACATCTAAGCAGCTATGCGAGAACTCCTTTTTTGTGGGGTGGTTTATAGTTTTTATTAATAACATTTTGAAGTGTTTATGAATTTTTAATCCAATAAGAGTTATAGAGAAAAAAAAAAAAGAACACTCATACAGTACTGCTAATTCCACTGCATGGATCAAAAGCATGTTCAAGCCAAAGCCTAAGTAGAAACCGAATGAGATCCAGTGTGATTCATAAAAAACATAATCCTTTATTAAATAACCTCCATTAAAAATACAACCTCTTTATCTGTGTTGCTTGTGGGTTTCAACCGACAGTAGCGGTCTTAATCATAGCATAAAATAAGTCAAGAAACTCTCTCCTTATATAGGTGCACTGACATATGTGTCAGTCTAGTACTTTCCCAAAAGTCTTTAAAAAAATAGTTAAATTTACGCATGGGAGGAGCTAAACAAAATTAAATTAAAAATGTTTAGCAGCATACATACAATGACTTTAGGTATATATCATGTTACATGTCATATCATAAGAATAAAAAAAGTATACATAAATTAATAATAAAAATAAGATCATTTTTGTTATTTTTAATATGGGGAATGTTTATATTTTATATTTGTTTTATATTTTTATTTAAAAAAATGTAAACTTTTTTTTACACTTCCCCCCTAGGGGTTTTGAACATGTGACTGCCTGAATTAATTACGGCCCATTGAAGTCTTATAATGTTCCTATGGACCCATGGCAAAGGCAGGACTCCATCCCTTTGGTAGCTATGGCACCCCCTCAGCTTCTGATTAGGTGCCATGTATGGCAGAAATTTAGTAAGAATGCTGCTTTTCCATATTACTAAATACTTTTCCTTTTTTTTTCCTGTTGCTGCTTGACCCCATTATCACTGCCTTTAAGATAACTGATCTTGGTAATTCTTTTCACACTAAATAATATGTGCTGAGTATAGAACGTTCTTTTTCTTTTTGGAAAGAAATGTGTTAAAACAAAGAATATGAGGATATATTTAGAAATTAAATTAATCAATAATTATGTCAAAATTATCATGATTGCACTTATAGAACAAATATAGTTTAATGACTCTTCCAACCACTAAGGTTTAATTTGAATTATTTTATTATTGACTTGGAGGATGAAGGATGTTGTGAAATAGAGAGCAACCTTAATATGAATTCCTCTGTAGCTATCAGTGATTGACAGCTTCTCAAACTATCACTTGAGAATTGCTCACCATCATCACAATGTCACATTAGCATTTAGTAACCTCATTTGCTTACTAATGATTTTTTTTTTCAATATTTTCTGAGCTGTGGTTTGTGAAATTAAGTTCTCAGTTGCGTTTATTGTGTAATTGTAAGCCAATAATAATTTAAGATACATGATTTTCTATATGTACTTTTAAAAATATGTATAATGGCAGCTCTAGAACTTGAACCCCACACATACCTTTTACTATTGTATTTAATATTGGCTCTGTAGTTTAAGATGATAAAAGCTTTTGGATGGGGAGAATGGTTTATTTAATTATGTTAATTTCCACTGTCATATATTATTATTCTTTCATTTATGTACTAGAGATCTCATGATACCAAGACTCATTTATTTTTTACTATTGTTAAAAATCTTATGGGAGGTGGAACTTGCTATCACTATTTATTTTCTTACTATGACTATGAAAAAATCAACTAGGAATATGTATAAGAGAAATAATGCTTAAGGCAGTGAATTAAGTGACCATTGTAAATTATGGCATTCAGACAATGTCCAGAAATTCTGGCACCAAAGACTAGCAGTCTGAAAAGTAACCAAATCACTTAACATGTAAACCTTCCTAACTAAGAACAGGATTGGAATTGTGATAATATATTTTCTTTAAAATATTCTATTTTAGTGAAAGCAGTGAGATAGATAGATAGATAGATAGATAGATAGATAGATAGATAGATAGAAGAATAGATAGATAGATAGATAGATAGATAGATAGATAGATAGATAGATAGATAGATAGATAGATATTTTATAAACACAGAGGAAGATTAGATGACTACAGATTATTGAATAGGACTGAATAGTTATGAAATGTAACATTTTGACATTAACGATTATATATTATGATAGAATACTGAATCTGAAAAAAAAAATGTAATGCAGAAAATACTGATATATTTCAGAGCTATATGTCCATCAATTTCTATGAGGAAAAGTAGACAAAAAAGTTACTTTTCTGAAAAAAGTCACTTTGTGATCTGAAATTCTCTTTTTATACAACAGTTTAGCCCTTATTGAGAATACTGGTATCAAATATATACATATATATATATACATATACATACATATATACACAAAAGCCTTATTTTAGACATAACGATATGTTGCTCATTCTGCAAATTCAAGAGCATATGTCTAATCTGTTGTATATTTTGCTATGCTGTCATCTAAAGTATATATTTAATACATATTTAGATATAATAATTTCTTATACCCTAACATTCTAAGGGTATGGCCACACGGTCAGGTACCTTGATGAATGCAGGTTTGGAAAGCAAAAGTGGAAAAAAAAATAAAGCTGTATCTGTCCTTTATACTTCCTCTCTTTTTATGATCCACTTCTAATTTTGGCTCCCAAAACTGTATCAGGAAAACGGACTGTGTGGCAGTATATGGCCCAGAATATAGACTCCTACATATATAGTATCTCACAAAAGTGAGTACAGCTGTCACATTTTTGTAAATATTTTATTATATATTTTCATGGGACAACACAGAAGATAGGACACTTTGATACAATGTAAAGTAGTCAGTGTACAGCTTGTATAACAGTGTAAATTTGGTGTGCCCTCAAAATAACTCAACACACAGACAATAATGTCTAAACTGCTGGCAACAAAAGTGAATATACCCCTAAGTGAAAATGGCCAAATTGTGCCCACAGTTTCAATATTTTTAGTGACCACCCTAATTTTCCAGCACTTCCTTAACTCTTTTGGTCATGGAGTTCACTAAAGCTTCACGGGTTGCCACTGAAATCCTTTTCCACTCCTGCATAATAACATCACGGAGCTGGTGGATGTTAGAGACCTTGCGCTCCTCCACCTTCCATTTGAAGATGCCCCACAGATGCTCAATAGGGTTCAGGTCTGGAGACATGCTTGGCCAGTCCAAAACCTTTACCCTCAGTTTCTTTAGCAAGGCAGTAGTCATCCTGGAGGTCTGTTTGGTGTCATTATCATGTTGTAATACTGCCCTTCTGAAGGGAGATCATGCTCTGCTTCAGTATGTCACAGTACATGTTGTCATTCATGGTTGCCTCAATGAAATGTAGCCTCCCACAGCCGGCAGCACTCATGCAGCCCCAAACCATGGCATTCCCACCACCACGTTTGACTGTAGGCAAGACATACTTGTCTTCATACTTCTCACCTGGTTGCCACCACACACGCTTGACACCATCTGAACCAAATAATTTTATCTTGGTCACATCAGACCACAGGACATGGTTCCAGTAATGCATGTCCTTAGTCTGCTTGTCTTCAGCAAAGTGTTTGTGGGCTTTTTTGTGCATCATCTTTAGCAGAGGCTTTCTTCTGGGATGACAGCCATGCAGACCAATTTAATGCACTGTGCGGCATATGGTCTGAGCATTGACAGGCTGATCCCCCACCCCTTTAACCTCAGCAGCAATGCTGGCAGCACTAATACGTCTGTTTTGAAAAGAGAACCCTTGGATATGACACTGAGCACGTGCACTCAACTTCTTTGGTCGACTATGGCGAGGCCTGTTATGAGTGGAACCTGTCTTGTTAAACCACTGTATGGTCTTGGTCACCATGCTGCAGCTCAGTATCATGGTGTTAGCAATCTTTTTATAGCCTACACCATCTTTCTGTACAGCAACAATTCTTTTTTTCAGATCCTCAGAGAGTTCTTTGCCATGAGATGCCATGTTGAACATCCAGTGACCAGTATGAGAGAGTTTGAGAGTGATAAAACCAAATTTAACACACCTGCTCCCCATTCACACCTCAGACCTTGTAACACTGAGTTACATGACACCGGGGAGGGAAATGGCTAATTGGGCAGAAATTTGGCCATTTTCACTTAGGGGTGTACTCACTTTTGTTGCCAGTGGTTAAGACATTAATGGCTGTGTGTTGAGTTATTTTGAGAGGACACCAAATTTACACTGTTATGCAAGCCGTACACTGACTACTTTACATTGTGTCAGAGTGTCATATCTTCAGTGTTGTCACATGAAAAGCTAGAATAAAATATTCACAAAAATGTGACGGGTGTACTCATTTTTGTGAGATACTGTAAGTACAATACACCTCTCTAAATCAGGTTTAAGTATACTAAGACATTTGTGCAAATAAAGTTGGTTGATGATACTGAGGGAACTGAATACCTGATAGCTAGCAGCTCCTCAGACTTTTCATCTTATGGGTCTGTGTTTGGTTGTTTCTCACAATATAAATGAAGACCCATTTGTTCAATATGTTGCTTACTCCTTAAAAATATTGAGGGACCCCCCTGTCAGGACTAGATTGAGGTTCTCTGCCCTGCTATCAGGTCTTTTATGAGAACCCATAATCAGAAAAAGGAACTGATGTTATTTTAATGACAGATGTAGACAGAAGAAAAATTTTTGTTAAAAGAATGCATTATGCATAGGAATACGATTGCAATTGTGTTACTTGACATGGGGTATCTGTTTTATAAGCGATATGTTTTGCCAATGAGATTGGTTAAGTTGAAAAGATACAATGACACATTGGTGCAAAGAGCCACTGATGTTATGTAGAACCTTGTAACAAAGATTTATATTTAAAACTAGATATTAGAAGGAGATTGGAGGAAAAATGGATCTAGGTGCATTACTTTTTGTGCAGGTAACAAATGTTACTTTACAATTTTCTCAGTTTCATCTGATCATTTATTACATGCAGCATTTTATCTACATTTTTTATTTTTTTTCATAAAGGGGTTGAAAATAACTAAATCTCCCCTTGCAAGAAAAAATATTCTTTTGCACTATTATACCATTCCATTGCTATTGGTTAGCATTATGGTTGTCAAGTTGGCAGTATCACCCATCTTGAACTTTTATATGATTAGTGTAGAAATGCAAACAATGTGACTATTATGTGAAATGCTGAGATGACAATCAGGCATCTGGGAAGGAGGTCCGGGCCACTTATATACATGCAGGAGGTCTTGGATTGGTCAGCGAGGTCACATGATCTAACCCATAAAGCACAGGAAGTGACGCACATTGGCCCTTAGGGAACTTTTGCAGGGAAGAAGCAGCAAGCATGCTCTGGCCAGGGCTAAAAGGAAACTGAGGAGCAGATCCTAGAACAAACAGTATGTGCAAGGACAGATCCCAGGACTGCAGCGGTGAACGGAGAAGAACTATTAAAATATTAATAAAAATTTCCTGTGTGCTGATCGTCATAATGGAAAAATAATTAAAAACACATGATTCTAGTTTTTGGTCACTAGTGTTGAGCGAACAGTTCGAGCATCGTTTGGGTTCGTACCAAATTTTGGGGTGTCCGGGACACGGACCCGAACCCGGACATTTTCAAAAAAGTTCGGGTTCAGGTCTGTTGTTCGGCGATTTCTTCCCGCTTTCTGAAGGGCTGCACAGCAGCCAATCAGCTAGCATTTTACTTCTTGCCCTAAGAGCCCATCACAGCCAGGCCTACTAATGGCATGGCTGTGATTGGCCAAGTGCAGCATGTGACCCAGCCTCTATTTAAGCTGGAGTCACGTAGCGCCGCACGTCACACTGCTCTGATTAGAGTAGGGAGAGGACGCAGCTTCTGTCAGGGCGAGATTAGGCAGGGTAAAGTCAGCAACAGCACCTAATGAACAGATCGATCAATAGCTGTGAATGATTGAACTTCTGCTAGTCACTTGCTCACTGGTTTTTAGGCTGCACAGAGCGTTTTTCTGTCACTTATTTTCTGGGTTGATCGGCGGCCATTTTGTGACTTGTGGTGCACCAGAAGAAGCTGCCACCAAGTCCATCAATCCATCAATGCTAGTTTTTTTTTGCTATATCCTACATCAGGGGCTTGGCTGTGCTAATTGTCACCCCTAGAAACTCAGGATAGCAATTTCTATATTTTATTAAGGGGTTAAATACAATTGCCCAAATACCAATCCCCTAAATCTGGTGTTCCAGCTTTGGCTAGACAAGTATAATACTTTCTGCTGTCTGGCAAAGGATAGATTATTTTCTGTGGTGAAATTCAATTGCCAAAATAGCAATACCATAAATCAGTGGTTTCAGCTGTGGCTGGCAAAATAGAATAGTGTCCGCCAAAACATATATTTTGTTCTGGGGTGAAATTAATCTGGCAAAATAGCAATACCCTGAATCTGGTGTCCAAGCTGTTGCAGGCCAGATTTCATAGTGTCCGCCAAAACATATATTTTGTTCTGGGGTGAAATTAATCTGCAAAAATAGCAATACCCTGAATCTGGTGTCCCAGCTGTTGCAGGCCAGATTTCATAGTGTCCGCCAAAACATATATTTTGTTCTGGGGTGAAATTAATCTGGCAAAATAGCAATACCCTGAATCTGGTGTCCCACCTGTTGCAGGCCAGATTTCATAGTGTCCGCCAAAACATATATTTTGTTGTGGGGTGAAATTAATTTGCCAAAATAGCAATACCCTGAATCTGGTGTCCCAGCTGTTGCAGGCCAATTGTAAATCTGTCCATAAAAGGATACCTTTCATCCAGGGCCTAAATACTAGCCCTAAAAGAGATATTCCCCTAAATCAGTGATTACTGCTGTGCCTGGATTAGTGTAATACGCTACATAAACAAATAGTCAGATAGTGGTAGGTGCCTGTAAAAAAAGGCCTGAATTTGAAATCAATACATTCGGCCAAATATTTTTTTCCTTATTGTGGTGCATGGTGAACGGTAACAATGAGGAAAACATCTAGTAAGGGACGCGGACGCGGTCGTGTTAGTGTACCCTCTGGTGCTGGGAGAGGATGTGGCCATTCTGCCACAGCCACACGTTCTAGTGAACCAACTACCTCAGGTTCCAGTACTCGCCAGAATTTACAGCGATATTTGGTGGGGCCCAATGCCGTTCTAAGGATGGTAAGGCCTGAGCAGGTACAGGCGCTAGTCAATTGGGTGGCCGACAGTGGATCGAGCACGTTCACAACATTATCTCCCACCCAGTCTTCCGCAGAAAGCGCACAGGTGGCAACTGAAAACCAAGCCCATCAGTCTGTCACATCACCCCCATGCATATCAGGGAAACTGTCTGAGCCTCAAGTTATGCAGCAGTCTCTTATTCTGTTTGAAGACTCTGCTCCCACGGTTTTCCAGGGGCGTCCACCTAGCCCTTCCCCAGCGGTGGAAGACATTCCATGCACTGATGCACAACCACTGATGTTTCCCGATGATGAGGACATGGGAATACCACCTCATCGGAGTCTGCACGTCTCTGATGATGACGAAACACAGGTGCCAACTGCTGCGTCTTTCTGCAGTGTGCAGACCGAACAGGAGGTCAGGGAGGAAGACTGTGTGGAAGACGATGCAGGGGACGATGAGGTCCTAGACCCCACATGGAATGAAGGTCGTGCCACTGACTTTCATAGTTCAGAGGAAGAGGCAGTGGTGAGACCGAGCCAACAGCGTAGCAAATGAGGGAGCAGGGGGCAAAAGCAGACCAGCCGCCGCCAAGAGAGTTCGCCTGCTACTGGCCACCGCCACCAGGGACCGAGCACCCCAAAGGCAGCTTCAAGGAGTTCCCTGGCATGGCATTTCTTTAAACAATGTGCTAACGACAAGACCCGAGTGGTTTGCACGCTGTGCCATCAGAGCCTAAAGCGAGGCATTAACGTTCTGAACCTTAGCACAACCTGCATGACCAGGCATCTACATGCAAAGCATGAACTGCAGTGGAGTAAACACCTTAAAAGCAAGGAACTCACTCTGGCTCCCACCTGCTCCCTCTTCTGCTGCTGCCTCGGCCTCTTACTCCGCCTCGGGAGGAATGTTGGCACCTGACGCCCACCAAACAGAAGATGTGCCACCGACAACACCACCTGCGTCACCAAGCATCTCCACCATGTCACACAGAAGCGTTCAGCTCTCCATCTCACAAACCTTGGAGAGAAAGCGTAAATTCCCACCTAGCCACCCTCGAGCCCTGGGCCTGAATGCCAGCATTTCTAAACTACTGGCCTTTGAAATGCTGTCATTCAGGCTGGTGGACACAGACAGCTTCAAACAGCTGATGTCCATGGCTGTCCCACAGTATGTTGTTCCCAGCCGCCACTACTTCACTAAGACAGCCGTGCCTTCCCTGCACAACCAAGTATCTGATAAAATCAAGTGTGCACTGCGCAACGCCATCTGTGGCAAGGTCCACCTAACCACAGATACGTGGACCAGTAAGCACGGCCAGGGACACTATATCTCCCTAACTGCAGACTGGGTAAATGTAGTGGCAGCTGGGCCGCAGGCGGAGAGTTCCTTGGCGCACGTCCTTCCGCCGCCAAAGATCGCAGGGCATCATTCTTTGCCTCCTGTAGCCTGCTCCTCCTACTCGGCTTCCTCCTCCTCTGCTTCCACCAGCTCATCCAGTCAGCCACACACCTTCACCACCAACTTCAGCACAGCCCGGGGAAAACGTCAGCAGGCCATTCTGAAACTCATATGTTTGGGGGACAGGCCCCACACCGCGCAGGAGTTGTGGCGGGGTATTGAACAACAGACCGACCAGTGGTTGCTGCCGGTGGGCCTCAAGCCCGGCCTGGTTGTGTGCGATAATGGGCGAAATCTCGGCGCAGCTCTGGGACTAGCCGGTTTGACGCACATCCCTTGCCTGGTGCATGTGCTGAATTTGGTGGTGCAGAAGTTCATTCACAACTACCCCGACATGTCAGAGCTGCTGCATAAAGTGCGGGCCGTCTGTGCGTGCTTCCGGCGTTCACATCCTGCCGCTGCTCGCCTGTCTGCGCTACAGCGTAACTTCGGCCTTCCCGCTCACCGCCTGATATGCGACGTGCCCACCAGGTGGAACTCCACCTTGCACATGCTGGAGAGACTGTGTAAGCAGCAGCAGGCCATAGTGGAGTTTCAGCTGCAGCACGCATGTGTCAGTCGCACTGCGGAACAGCACCACTTCACCACCAATGATTGGGCCTCCATGCGAGACCTGTGTGCCCTGTTGCGCTGTTTCGAGTACTCCACCAACATGGCCAGTGGCGATGACACCGATATCAGCGTTACAATACCACTTCTATGTCTCCTTGAGAAAACGCTTAGGGCGATGATGGAAGAGGAGGTGGCCCAGAAGGAGGAGGATGAGGGGTCATTTTTAGCACTTTCAGGCCAGTCTGTTAGAAGTGGCTCAGAGGGAGTTTTTTTGCAACAGCAGAGGCCAGGTACAAATGTGGCCAGCCAGGGCCCACTACTGGAGGACGAGGAGGATGAGGAGGAAGTGGAGGAGGATGAAGATGAAGCAGGTTCACAGCGGGGTGGCACCCGACACAGCTCAGGCCCATCACTGGTGCATGGCTGGGGGGATACGGAGGACGATGACGATACGCCTCCCACAGAGGACAACTTGTGCTTACCTCTTGGCAGCCTGGCACACATGAGCGACTACATGCTGCAGTTCCTGCGCAACGACAGCAGAGTTGCCCACATTTTAACGTGTGCGGACTACTGGGTTGCCACCCTGCTGGATCACCGGTACAAAGACAATGTGCCCACCTTACTTCCTGCACTGGAGCGTGATAGGAAGATGCGCGAGTACAAGCGCACGCTGGTAGACGCGCTCCTGAGAGCATTCCCAAATGTCACAGAGGAACAGGTGGAAGCCCAAGGCGAAGGCAGAGGAGGAGCAAGAGGTCGCCAACGCAGCTGTGTCACGGCCAGCTCCTCTGAGGGCAGGGTTAGCATGGCAGAAATGTGGAAACGTTTTGTCTCCACGCTACAGCTAACTGCACCACCACCTGATATGGAACGTGTTAGCATGAGGCAGCATTTCACTAACATGGTTGAACAGTACGTCTGCACACCCCTCCACGTAATGACTGATGGTTCGGCCCCATTCAACTTCTGGGTCTCCAAATTGTCCACGTGGCCAGAGTTAGCATTTTATGCCTTGGAGGTGCTGGCCTGCCCGGCGGCCAGCGTTTAGTCTGAACGTGTATTCAGCTCGGCAGGGGCCGTCTTTACTGACAAACGCAGCGCCTGTCCACAGCCAACGTGGACAAGCTGATGTTCATAAAAATGAACCAGGCATGGATCCCACAGGACCTGTGCCTCCCTTGTGCAGAATAGACATTTATAACTGCCTCCCCCTCAACCATGTATTCTTGTACTCCGGGGCACTTCTTTATTGAATCCTCATTTTTTTAACTTTACCATGATCTTGCGGTGCAACCCAAAGTTGAATGAACCTCTCCTCTGTCTGGGTGGTGGGGCCGAAATAACTGAGAGTGGCCTTCTCCGGTGGTGGTTGATATGACGCATGATTCCTTGCTGTGGGACCTCTCTCCTCTGTCTGGGTGCTGGGCCGAAATAACTGAGAGTGGCCTTCTCCGGTGGTGGGCGAAATGACGCATGATTCCTTGCTGTGGGACCTCTCTCCTCTGTCTGGGTGCTGGGCCGAAATAACTGAGAGTGGCCTTCTCCGGTGGTGGTCTATATGACGCATGATTCCTTGCTGTGGGACCTCTCTCCTCTGTCTGGGTGCTGGGCTGAAATAACTGAGAGTGGCCTTCTCCGGTGTTGGTTGATATGACGCATGATTCCTTGCTGTGAGAACTCTCTCCTCTGACTGGGTGCTGGGGCCTAAATAACTGAAAATAGCCTTCTCCAGTGGTGGTTGATATGACGCATGATTCCTTGCTGTGGGACCTCTCTCCTCTGTCTGGGTGCTGAGCCGAAATAACTGAGAGTGGCCTTCTCCGGTGGTGGGTGAAATGACGCATGATTCCTTGCTGTGGGACCTGCATCCTCGGTCTGGGTGCTGGGCCGAAATAACTGAAAGTGGCCTTCTCCAGTGGTGGGTGATATGACGCATGATTCCTTGCTGTGGGACCTGTCTCCAATTGATATTGGTTACATTTTATTTATTTTATTTTATTTTAATTCATTTCCCTATCCACATTTGATTGCAGGGGATTTACCTACATTTTGCTGCCTTTGGCAGCCCTCTAGCCCGTTCCTGGACTATTTTACAGCTTTTACATTGACTTCAATGGGGTTCGGGTTCAGGATAAAGTTCGGGTCGAGTTCGGATCCCGAACCCGAACATTTTCGGGAAGTTCGGCCGAACTTCTCGAACCCGAACATCCAGGTGTTCGCTCATCTCTATTTGTCACCTTTCCCCCCAACAAAATTGAATAACAGTAATCAAAAAGTCGAATGTACCACAAAAATAGTACCAATAAAATGTAAATTTCATCCTGCAAAAAGGTAGTAAAAAAAAAAAAAATATATATATATATATATATATATATATATATATATAGTAGGGATTTGCTCTGGTAGACAGGCTTGCGGACGCAGTACAGAGGCAAGTACACAGTTCTTTGAAGCAAGAAGTGTTGTTTTATTCACACTCAGGAAAAACAAAGTCTTGGTGCTTGTTCACACATGGCAAAAATAACAACACAGCATAAGTTCACCTGTAAGGTTTTGGTGTTTGTTCACACCTTGCTGACAGCTCAGCCACAGGAAAGTCCAGGTGCAGGCTTCTATGCAGACTGCATGCCTGCTTGCAGACTCTCACTCCTAGCACTGAGAGCTTCCACAGCATCACTGGCAGTTGAAGGATAATCCACACACCTGACAGTGCTTGGCTGGGCTTTATACAAGCCTTCAAAACCCGGCCCAGAACGTGGGGAGCAACCACCCATCCTACATCTTAGTTGCTCCTAGTAATAGCCGTCCCGGATCGGCTTTGCAGCCATGCTAAAATACCAAAACATCAAGCAGCACTATCTGCTGCTGACATACAAACCAGGCTCTAATCTCAGAGAGGCCAGGAACCTCGGTGACACGTACCCTTGCGCTCTCTTACACCCTCCCCCCTTTGTTCAACACTGAGGGGGTGAACACACATGAGGCAGTGGACGCGAGACAGGGCATCCGCATTCCCCTGCAAGCCGCCTGCCCTGTGTTCCACTGAGAACTTAAAGTTCTGCAGGGACAGGAACCATCTGGTGACCCATCAGGTGATTCCTCTCCTTGGCCTGGCTCATCCACTTGAGAGGGGAATGGTCAGTCACCAGACGGAACTTCCTCCTTAACAAGTAATGGCGGAGAGACTCGAGTGCCCACTTGATAGCCAGGCACTCCCTCTCCACTATGCTGTACCTGGTCTCGGCTGGGTTGAGCTTACGACTCAGGAAGACAACGGAATGTTCCTCCCCATTGACTTCCTGAGACAGTACAGCACCGAGACCTACCTCCGAGGCATCCTTCTGTACTATAAACTCCCGTTGAAGTCAGGCGTCACCAAAACCAGGGACCCACACAGGGCCGACTTCAACGTGGAAAAAGCCTCTTCCGCCTTCTCACTCCAGTGGACCTTTCCGGACTTTCGTCCCTTCAACAGGTTTGTCAACGGCACTGCTATCGTGGCAAAGTGGGGTACAAACCTCATATAATACCCTACAATTCCCAGGGACGACTTCACCTGTCTGGTAGTGACAGGTCGGGGCCAATTACGTATTGCTTCTATTTTGTTTACTTGAGGTTTTATGACTCCCCGCCCAATGACATATCCCAGGTACTTAGTCTCCTCTAACCCAATTGCGCACTTCTTTGGATTAGCGGTCAGTCCAGCTTTTCTAAGGGCATCCACTACCGCCTGCACTTTGGGTAAATGACTTTCCCAATCGGTACTGTGGATGATGACATAATCTAAGTAGGCCGAGGTGTACCGACGATGAGGTCGCAGCACAATATCCATTACCATTTGGAAAGTGGCGGGGGCGCCATGCAGGCCAAAGGGTAATACCTTATAGTGATACAGGCCTTGCGGGGTAACAAAAGCAGTTTTTTCCTTGGCCGACTTCATTAAGGATACCTGCCAGTACCCTTTAGTGAGGTCTAGTACAGAAAAATATCGGGCTTGGCCTAACTTCTCAACAAGCTCGTCCACCCTGGGCATGGGATACGCATCAAACTTGGAGACTTAATTTAGCTTGCGAAAATCGTTGCAGAATGGCAACGTCCAATCTGGCTTGGGTATTAGGACTATAGGACTCGCCCATTCACTTTTAGACTCCTCAATTACTTCGAGTTTCAACATTAACTGCACCTCCTCCGCGATGGCACGTCGTCGAGCCTCGGGTACCCAGTATGGTTTTTACCGGATTTTGGCCTGAGGCTCAGTGACGATATCATGTTGGATAAGGGAAATGCGGCCAGGGAGGTCCGAGAACACATCCATGTTCCGACTGATGAACTCCCTGACTTCCTGAACCTGTTTGGAAGACAGGTTGTCTGCAATTTTTACAGTGGCTACTGATTCACAGGCCTCAAGCTGAGGGGCTGGTCCCTTTTCACCTAGAAACCCTGGCCAGAGGCTGTCGTCATCGGAAAAGTCCCTATCTTTCCATGGCTTTAGTAAATTTACATGGTACGCCTGCTTCGGCTTTCGCTGCCCTGGCTGGTGTACTTTGTAATTTACCTCCCCTACTTTCTCAAGCACCTCGTAGGTCCCCTGCCACCTAGCTAGGAATTTGCTGTCAAGGGTGGGTACCAGAACCAAAACCCGATTCCCCGGATTAAAGTCCCGTACCCGAGCCTAACGATTGTACACCCTACTTTGGGCTTGTTGCGCTGCCTCCATATGTTCCCGGACCAGCGGCAACACCCTTTCCATCCGTTCCTGCATCTGGGTGACATACTCAATGACACTTTTGTGGGGGACGGGTTTTTGTTCCCACGATTCCTTGGCGATGTCTAACAGGCCCCGAGGGTGTCTGCCATAAAGTAGTTCGAAGGGCGAGAACCCAGTAGAGGCCTGGGGCACCTCTCGCACTGCGAACATGAGATAGGGAAGAAGCCGATCCCAGTCCTTCCCATCTCTAGACACCACCCTTTTTAACATATTTTTTAAAGTTTGGTTAAACCTTTCGACAAGCCCGTCCGTTTGCGGATGGTAAACGGAAGTCCGTAACTGTTTTATACGCAACAATTTACATAGTTCCTTTATAACCTTGGACATAAATGGGGTCCCTTGGTCTGTCAGAACCTCCTTAGGCAGGCCCACCCGGGAAAACATTTCCATCAACTCCTTAGCTATAAGCTTAGCTGATGTATGTCGCAGGGGCACCGCCTCCAGATACCGAGTGGTGTAATCGAGAATGACCAGAATGTGTTGGTGGCCCCTAGCAGACTTCGGTATGGGCCCTATTTGATCCATAGCGATTCGCTCGAACGGGACCTCAATGATTGGAAGAGGTACCAGAGGACTACGAAAATGTGGCTGGGGGCTATTTACCTGACAGGTTGGACAGGACTTACAATAATTTTCTACCTCCTTGAACACACTGGGCCAATAAAACCGCTGCAGTATGCGGTCCTGGGTTTTCTGCCACCCCAAGAACATGTTGGTGGGCAAACTCCATAACGATCTTGCAGTACGCTGTGGGCACTACCAACTGTTCAATAAGCTCACCCCGGATTTGGTTCACCCGATACAACATTTCCTGGTGAACAACAAAACGGGGAAACATTAACTCAGCCCCAGGTCTTTGGGGTTTACCATCAATTATCACAACATTCTCCCAAGCCCTGGTTAGGGTTTGGTCCCAATGTTGCGTGGTCCCAAAATTTTCTCCGGAGACTTTGAGGTCTGCAAATTCCGGTCCCGGTGGCAAGCCCTCCACGTCTCCCACCAGTACACTTAGTGGGGTTGTCTCCCCCTCTATCACGGAAGTAGTAGTCACCCCTACCGCTGGTGCCCCTGCCTCGGAGTCCTCGGGTTCGGACCCGGACATTTTTCTTCCCCACAGGTAGGCAACCCGTTCCTTCACAAAGTCCATGACAGGGGAAAGTCCCTCCCCAATATTGCGGCATAAGGGAGCCGTCTCCCCACTCCAACGACATGTGGTACCTCTTTCCCACCCACCGTCAGGGTAACCTTATTGGTGGGATACTCCCAGCGATCCCCATGTATACAGACAATGGTAAGGGTTCGCCTTTCTGGGAGTTTTTCCGTTACCAATGACTCATGAAACAGAGTTACCAGGCTCCCAGAGTCCAGTAGGGCCTGCACAGAGTGTCTATTGACCATGATGTCACACACCGGAGGGGTGTCCGTGGCCAGCAGGGGGTCAGCTATATACACTGGTTGGGCAAAAAGAGAGGCCGGCGAGCGAACCCGCAGTCCATGGGTTCGGATGCCCTAGGGCAGTTGGCTGCCACATGTCCCCAGTCCTGACAATGCCAACATCTTACCACCGCAGCCTCCCTCCTCCCCAGGGTATTCCTCCCACGGACTGGGGATCCACTCCCCTCCTTATGAGGTTGGATCCTTTTTCAGGATCCCAGGTCGGCAACTGGGGCTGACGCGACTTCGGTAGTACCGCTGAGTCCCGTAACAAATCCTGAGTGGCCATATACCTCTCCACCAGGCTAACCAGTTGTTCCAGGTTGCCTGGATCACCTTGTCCCACCCAGCGCTGTATGGCTCTCGGGAGGGTACGCACGAAACCTGTCGACCACGACCCTTTCAACCATCTGAGAAGGGCTCAACAGTTCAGGCTGGAGCCATTTTTTTTACTAGGTGAAGTAAGTCATAGGCTTGTGACCGGACGGGTCGGGACTCGGAAAAAACCCACTGATACGCTTGCACATAGGTGTTTACCCCCAACCTGGCCAACACCTCATATTTTAGCCTCTCATAGTCCTTTGTCTCCTCGCGGCTGAGGTCAAAATAGGCCTTTTGTGCGCCCCCACCAGAAAAGGCGCCACCACCTCAGCCCATTGCTCCAATGGCAGCCTCTCTTACTCCGCAGTTCTTTCGAACACCATCAGGAATGCCTCTATATCATCTTTCAGACCCATTTTCCTCAGGGCGGATCGGACTTTGTCCCTGGCGGTAGACACAGTCGGGGCCGTTGCGGTTGCAACTCCTTCCTGGGACATTCGCACCGACTCTTGCATGGCTACCAGCCGCTGCATTAGGAGATTGTTTGTTTGCTGCTGTGCACACATAGCCTCCTCACGTCTTTTTTGCTTTCGCTCATGTTGGTGCTGTAATAGTAGCTGGTTGGTCTCCCGCTGCTGCACGTTAGCCTCCATGAGAGCTTTCACAGCAGCCTCCATGATGCCAGAAACACCTGATTCTAACTTTGCCGTTCTAATATAGGACATCCAGTCGTGCCCTAGCAAAAACAAAAATTTTTGGCGTTCACGCCAGCCTCACTGCGAATGCCCGCATCCTCCACCAAATGTAGGGGTTTGCTCTGGTAGACAGACTTGCGGATGCAGTACAGGGGAAAGTTCATAGTTCTTTGAAGCAAGCAGTAGTGTTTTATTCACACTCAGGAAAAACAAAGTCTTGGTGCTTGTTCACACATGGCAAAAATAACAACACAGCATAAGTTCACCTGTAAGGTTTTGGTGTTTGTTCACACCTGGCTGACAGCTCAGCCACAGGAAAGTCCAGGTGCAGGCTTCTATGCAGACTGCACGCCTGCTTGCAGACTCTCACTCCCAGCACGAAGAGCTTCCACAGCGTCACTGGCAGTTGGAGGATAATCCACACACCTGACAGTGCTTGGCTGGCCTTTAGACAAGCCTTCAAAACCCGGCCCGGAACGTGGGGAGCAACCACCCACCCTACACTTTAGTTGCTCCCAGTAAGAGCCGGCCCGGATCGTCTTTGCAGCCATGCTAAAATACCAAAATATCAAGCAGCACTATCTGCTGCTGACATACAAACCAGGCTCTTATCTCACCGAGGCCAGAAACCTCGGTGACACATACCTTCCATCAATGACACACACTTGCGCTCTCTTACATATATATATATATATATATATATATACACACAAGTTTTGTATGGCCGTATTCGTATTGAGCCACTGAATAAGAATGTTATACCACTTTTTGCATTCAGTGAATACTGTGATGTAAAAACCCCAAAAGACCTCATGCACACGGCTGTTGTTTTGGTCCGCGTCTGAGCCGCATATTATCTGGCTCGGGCGCAGACCCGTTCACTTTAATGGGGCCGCAAAAGATTTCTCCGCATCCGTTGCTCCATTCCGTGACCTCGCAAAAAAAAAATAGAGAATGTCCTATTCTTATCTGTTTTGCGGACAAGAATAGGCATTTCTACAGTGGGCTGCGTTCCGTTCCACAAATTGCGGAACGGAACTTTGAGCAGCTTCCGTGTTTTGCGGATCCATGCGGACCGCAAAACACATACAGTCGTGTGCATGAGGCCAAAACCTTTGTGGAATTTTTTATTTTTTTTCAATTTAACCCCAGAAAGAATGTTTTTTCCCCATTTTCCAATAACATATATGGTAAATTAAATGGTGCTCTAAAATTGTACAACTTATCCCTATAACATAAGCCCTCATATGGCTATTAGTTTTGATCGAGCACCAAAGTGCTCTGGTGTTTAGAGTTGAGCGAACCCGAACTGCATAGTTCAGGTTCGTACCAAACTTTACGTTTTACATTGCCGTAAACGTTCGGGTTCGTTTCTCGGCGATCTCTTCCAGCTTTTTGAAAGGCTGTCGGGCAGCCAGTCAACAAGCGTTTCACTACTTTGCCCTAAGAAGCCTTTACAGCCATGACTACTACTGGCATGGCTTTGATTGGCTAAGTGCAGCATGTAATCCAGCCTCTATATAAGTTGGAGTCACGTAGCTCTGCACATCACTCTACTGCTCTTAGTGTAGGGACAGGTTGTTGCTGCTGCTGCTGTGAGGGAAAGATTAGGGAAGAAATCTGTTAGACCTTGTGGTGTTAAATCTTCAAACTACCACGATTATTGAGGGTGCTATGCTACATATTTGTACCCAGCCCTGAGCCCAATGATACTGCAAAATAATTTTTAATCCATCTGTTCCTGAGGTGGGGGTCGGCGGCCATTGTAGCAACTGCAGTGTCCTTCGAACTGCATGTGACCTGCATGTGTGCCATCCTGCCAGGGACATCAGTTACAGTAGCCACATAATTATTTTTTGGTAGCTCAGTGGAGGAAAAATTCCTTTTTTCTGGCAGGTCAAGTCCCCCTACATTACCTATTTTATAATTTAGGGGTGGCATAGTACATTTCTGTAGTTGGCGGAATAAACCCGTACTGTCGTACCACAGAGCATGTTTGCATACAACGCTGAAAGACCTATTTTAAAATTTTGCAGTGAAACACTGCATTTCTGTAGTTGGGGAAATAAACCCGTACTGTCGTACCACAGAGCACGTTTGCATACAATGCTGAGAAAACTGTTTTAAAATTTTCTGGTGAAAAACTGCATTTCTGTAGTTGGGGGAATAAACCCGTACTGTTGTGCCACAGTGCACTTTTGCATACAACGCTGAAAAAACTTTTTTATAATTTTGCTGTGAAAAACTGCATTTCTGAAGCTTGGGGAATAAACCCGTACTTGTTGTGCCACAGAGCACTTTTGCATACATCACTGAAAAACCTGTTTTATAATTTTTGGGGTGACATACTGCATTTCTGTAGTTTATATAAAATGTAGAGAAGGTAACCAGTGGCACTACCCCGCACCTATAGTTAATTTGGATACCAAATAGCGGGGAGTGATGCCTCACGGTGGTGCTCAGCCTGTAGCAGCAGTAAGTATACAAGTATCTTCAAGCGAAGGAGAATATTAAAACGAGCGGCACTCACCGGTTGTAGAGGGATACGCTTTATTTCATAGCAGGAGGGGGGTACATACGGTGCAAACACAGCATGAAGCGACAGCCGTTTCACGCGTGTGCGCTTCTTTTGGCTTTTCACTATTGGCGGGGTCACAGCACTTGCAAATATGCACAGGAAGCCGCATCATCCCGTTCATTAATTAATCAACACCTGAGTTTCCACACCAGTGGACAAGGGTTCTTGGTGAATAGCGAGACCCCTTCAATAGTGTGAGTGCATGTGCAAGTACATAAACTAATAAAACAATAAAAATACGAAATTACACAGGAATAATTAATTAAAGAAATACATTCATGTCTATTTTCTCACTTAATTCCAAGGGACCCATTGCATCTGTACGTAGGATCCACTTTGTTTCTCTTCTAACAAATAAAGCGTATCCCTCTACAACCGGTGAGTGCCGCTCGTTTTAATATTCTCCTTCGCTTGAAGATTTCTGTAGTTTGTTGCAATAAACACTGGTTTTGTGCTACATAGCAGATCTGCGGCCTACCCTCTATTTCAGTCATTTTAAGTAACCTGTGGAACTGCGCATTTAGATACCATATTTTTCACCCTATAAGATACACCTGCCCATAAGACGCACCTAGGTTTTTGAGGAGCAAAATAAGAAAAAAAATATTTTGAACCAAAAGGTCTACTTTTGGTGTTTTATTTTTACTAATGGTGGTCTGTGCATGACAATATTATGACGCACTATTATGGGGGATCTGTGGATGACACACTATTATGGGGGACATCTGGGGATGGCACTGTTATGGGGGCATCTGGGGATGGCACTGTTATGGGGGAATCTGTGAATGGCACTGTATGGGGGCATCTGGGGATGACGCACTGTTATGTGGGGGAGCTGGGGATGGCACTGTTATGGGGGCATCTGGGGATGGCACTGTTATGCGGGAATCTGGGGATGGCACTGTATGGGGGCATCTGGGGATGACGCACTGTTATGTGGGGGAGCTGGGGATAGCACTGTTATGGGGGTATCTGTGGATGGCACTGTATGGGGGTATCTGGGGATGACACTGCTATGGGGGGAATCTGTGGATGACACATAGCATCTTATGCTATGTGTCATCCACAGATCCACCCCCAAAACAGTGGGTGTGATGACCCCAATACAGGGGCTGTGGGCAACATCTTGCTTACTAATGACAGCGGGGCCCGGTGCAGTAACTGTATTCTACTACACCGGGCCCGCTGTAGTAATGTAGTTACAGGCGATGTTTAAAACTGAGGTATAATCTTAGCCTGCCTAGTATAATGCAAGATCGCAGGCAGGACTGGAGTAAGGATGGGGCAGGCGGAAGGGCGGCAGCTGCGCCGCCTGCTTCATTCATAAAGTGGGCGGAGCAGGAGCGTGGCGTTACGCTGCCACCTTCCGCCAGGCCTCCTGCCTCCAGTCCTGCCTGCGATATTACATTATACTAGGTAGGGAAATACTGGCAGCATTAAGATTATACCTTAGTTTTAAACATCGCCTGTAACTATATTACTATAGCGGGCCCGGTGTAGTAGAATACAGTTACTGCACTGGGCCCCGCTGTCATTAGCAATCAAGATGCAACCCACAGCCCCTCCTCATGGATACACACGCCGGCTGCGCTCCTTAGCAGCGAGGCGGTGTATCAATGCTTGGTGCATTCGCCCCATAAAACACAGCACTATTTTTCCCACACTTTTGGGGGGGGAGGGAGAGCGTCTTATAGGGCGAAAAATACAGTTGTTGGTTGCAAAAACACTGGTTTTGTGGTAGATAGCACATATGCGGTGTACGCTGCATTTCTGACAGTCAAGTTAAACCGTTAACCTCTGCTGTTACATTGTTTGTTTAAAAAATGTAATAGTGATAGTGAAGTAATTGTATTGAATTGCTCCGTTACACTGTTGTGTGAGCTAAAGAAATGTATTCTGTTTATGACACGGGCACTGCCTTACTGTTAGTGAACTTAATTGTTGACTTTCGGCAGTAAAATTGACACCTGAGATAAACCATCTGTTAGTTTGGTGGGTGAACGCAAATAATGAGTAGAACATCAAATAAGGGACGTGGGCATGGTCGTGGTGGTGTTGGTTGAGCTCCTGTTGCTGGGAGAGGACGTGACCATTCTGTGCCAGTTACAAGTCCAAGTGAAACACCTTCCTCAGGTGCGAGTAGGCGATAGAATCTGCAGCGTTATTTGGTAGGCCCGAATGCCACTCTATGGATGGTGAGGCCAGAACATGTACAGGCGCTAGTAGATGTAGATTGGGTGGCTGACAGTGGCTCCAGTTCCTTCACAGTATCTCCCACCCAGTCCTTGGCAGAAAGCTCAGAGTTGGCACCTGCAGCCCATGCCCATCAGTCTTTCACCTCACCTCCTTGCAAATCAGCCAAGCAGTCTGAGCTCCAAGTCATGCAGCAGACTCTTATGCTTTTTGATGACTCTGCTGGCAGGGTGTCCCCGGGCAATCCACATAGCCCTGCCTCAGAAGTTGAAGACATTGAATGCACGGATGCCCAACCACTTATGTTGTAGGATGAGGACATGGGAATACCACCGCAGCACGTCTCTGATGATGACGAAACACAGGTGCCAACTGCTGCAGCTTTCTGCAGTGTGCAGACCGACGAGGAGGGCTGGGGTCAAGAATGGGTGATGTGGAGGACGATGAGGTCCTAGATGAGGTCCTAGACCCCGACTGGACTCAAGTTCATGCTAGTGACGTGTGCAGTTCTGAGGAAGAGGCGGTGGTCGCACAGAGGCAACAGCACAGCAAAAGAGGGAGCAGGCTGCAAAAGCGTAGCGGCCATCCGTAAGACAGTACGCCTGCTACTGCCCACCGCACCCAGGGACCGAGCACACCAAAGCCAGCTCCAAGGAGTTTATTGGCGTGGCAGTTCTCCAGACAATGTCTTGACGACAAAACACGAGTGGTTTGCATGTTGTGCCATTAAAGCCTAAAGCGAGGCATAAATGTTCTAAACCTGAGCACAACCTGCATGACTAGGCATCTACATGCAAAGCACGAACTGCAGTGGAGTAAACACCTAAAAACCAAGAAAGGTCTCAGGCTCCTCCTGCTTCCTCTTCTGCAGCTGTCTCTGCCTCTTCCTCTACCTCTGGAGTCACAGTGGCACCTGCCACCCAGCAAACAGAGGATGTAACACAAACACCACCACCTCTGTCATCATCACCAAGCATCTCCACCATGTCACACGCGAGAGTTCAGAAAGTGGTTTGCAATAATGGACAAAATCTCGTAGCAGCTCTAGGACTAGCCGGTTTGACGCACATCCCTTGCCTGGCGCATGTGCTGAATTTGGTGGTGCAGAAATTCCTTAAAAACTACCCAGAAATGTCAGAGCTGCTGCAAAAAGTGCGGTTCATCTGTGCGCACTTTCGGCTTTCTCACTCTGCTGCTGCTCGTCTGTCTGCGTTGCAGCGTAACTTCGGCCTTCCTGCTCACCACCTCACATGCGCCGTGCCCACCAGGTGGAACTCTATCACACTTATGCTGGAGAGACTGTGCGAGCAGCAGCAGGTGATAGTGGAGTTTCAGCTGCAGCACACACAGGTCAGTCACTCTGCGGAACAGCACCACTTCACCACATATGAGTGGGCCTACATGCGAGACCTGTGTGCCTTGTTGCTGTGTTTCGAGTACTCAAATAACATGGCCAGTGCCGATGATGCTGGTCTTAGTGTTACAATACCACTTCTATGTCTCCTTGAAAAAACACTTAGGGCGATGATGGAAGAGGATGTGGCATAGGAGAAAGAGGAGTAGGAAGAGGGGGCATTTCACAGGGTTTCAGGCCAGTCATTCAGAAGTGGCTTAGAGGGTGGGTTCCTGCACCAGAGGAGGATAGGTACACACTTGATCAGCCAGGGCACAGTTCTGGAGGACGAGGAGGAGGATGATAAGGTAGAGGAGGAGGAACTGGGTTCACAGCAGGGTGGCACCCAACGCAGCTCAGGGCCATCACTGGAGCATGGCTGGGGGGATACGGAGGACACAGACAATACACCACCTACAGAGGACAGCTTATCTGGATCCCTGCTGGATCCCTGTTACAAAGACAACGTGCCGTCCTTAATTTCCTCACTGGAGAGTGATAGGAAGATGCGCGACTACTAGCGCACGCTTGTAGACGCGCTCCTGAGCGCAATTTTAACTGACACCGGGTGACAAGGGGAAGCACAAGACAAAGGCAGAGGCAGAGAAGGAGGAGGAAGAGGTCGCCAACTCAGCTGGGTCACGGCCAGCACCTCAGAAGGCAGGGTTAGCATGGGCGACATGTGGAAAAGCTTTGTCACCACACCACAGCAACCGTGTGGCATGGTGACAAAGCTTTGTCACCACGCCACAGCAACTGGCACCACCAGCTGATACAGAACGTCTTAGCAGGAGGCAGCATTTGAACAACATGGTGGAACAGTACATGTGCACACGCCTACACGTACTGACTGATGGTTCTGCCCCATTCATCTTCTGTGTCTCCAAATTGTCCACATGGCCTGAGCTTGCCCTTTATGCCTTGTAGGTGCTGGCCTGCCCTGCAGCCAGTGTATTGTCTGAATGTGTATTTAGCACGGCAGGGGGCGTCATTACAGACAAACGCAGCCGCCTGTCCACCAACCTGGACAAGCTCACATTCATTAAAATGAACCAGGCTTGGATCCCACAAGACTTGTCTGTACCTTGTGCAGAATAGACATTTATACCCGCCTCAACCATACATTCTTTTACTCAAGTGCACTTATTCTTTGATTTCTTTTTTTTATCTGTGCCATTATCTTGGGGGCTACCCCAATATAAAAAAAAATAATAGTAATTTAGCTAGTTACCTCCTCCTCCAACGCCGCTTCCACCTACAACACAACATTTACCACCTCCTCAACCTCCGACTCCAAATCCACCTTCTCAGGTTTAAAATTTTTTATTTTTATTTTTTTAATTTTAAGTTATTTCCCCATGCACATTTGTTTGCAGGGCACTTACCCACATTTTCTGCCGTTTGCAGCCCTCTAGCCCTTTCCAGGACTTTTTTACAGCCATTTTAGTGCACCAAAGTTCGGGTCTCCATTAACTTCAATGGGGTTCGGGGTATAGTTCGGGTCCTGATCCTGAACTTTTTTGTGAAGTTCGGCCAAACCCGAACTTCCGGGTGTCCGCTCAACTCAACTGGTGTTCTGCAGAGCATCCAAGCACAATATAAGTCAATTTGAGAACCCCCTGCTCAGAAGGGGAGGGTGTTGGGACTCTAGCTCAGGAGTCCCTGCTCTGGCTCCATATATAGCTATGTCCATTGCTTGGGGACACCCCAGTGTATTTAAATATAATTTAGCCTGTATTTCAGAAAGGTTTCTGCTGGGATTTGAACTCATGATCTTCTGCTTTAGAGGCAAGGCACTTACCCACACAGACATAAAAGCTGCATAGCTACAGTACTTAATAAAAAATATGAGACTTCTATGTAGACTCTGTCATAGCTGTTATATTCAGTGTACATCCATACACATGACAGCTACCCCAGCACACTCAGCTCTGCTATATCTCTATATATGATATATATGATAGCTGTCCCAGCACACTCAGCTCTGCTACAGCCATTCACATGACAGCTGCCCCAGAGCACTCAGCTATGCTATATCTCTATATATGACAGCTGCCCCAGCACACTCAGAACTGCTTTATCTCTATATTTGATAGCTGCCCCAGCACACTCAGCTCTGCTATATCTCTATATATGATAGCTGCCCCAGCACACTTAGCTCTGCTACATCCATACACATGGCAGCTGCCCCAGCACAATAAGCTCTTCTATATCTCTATATATGACAGCTGCCACAGCACACTCAGACTGCTATATCTCTACATATGACAGCTGCCCCAGCACACTCAGAACTGCTATATCTCTATATTTGACAGCTGCCCCAGAACACTCAGCTCTGCTATATCTCTATATATGGTAGCTACCCCAGCACACTCAGCTTTGCTACATCTATACACATGACAGCTGCCCCAGCACACTCAACTATGCTATATCTCTATATATGATAGCTGCCCCAGCACACTCAGCTCTGCTACATCTATACACATGACAGCCGCCCCAGCACACTCAGCTCTTGTATATCTCTATATATGACAGCTGCCCCAGCAGAATCAGCTCTGCTATATCTCTATATTTGACAGCTGTCCCAGCACACTCAGCTCTGCTACATTCATACACATGACAGCTGCCCCAGCACACTCAGCCCTGCTATATCTATATATATGACAGCTGCCCTGGAACACTCAGCTCTCATATATTTCTAAAAAAATATATAAATCTAATTTATCCTCTATTTCTGAAAAATCTTGTGATGGGATTTGAACTCAGGGCAGCTGCATCAAAACCTAGAAATTTAACCACTAGACTATATATCTTCATAAATTAGATTTAAATACATCAGTGTGTCCCCAAGCACTGACTCCATATATGGACATAGCTCACTGAGGGATTCCCATTGCTCGTTCAACAGTAATGGCTATATGAATGGAAATTTTTTTAAAAAGTATCGCTATTGGAATGTAGGGAGGAAAACCAAAAATGAGACCTGTACTAAATTCTCTGAAAACAATAAAGAACTTTCAAAAGCAGACTGAGAATAAATCTTAAAATGTACACATTAAAATTGTAAATGTCTTTGTTCTAATAAATAGAAAACCACTGAAAGAACAGAAATTATTTTAACACTCTAGCTAGACATGAATCTCCTTTAAAAAAATTATTTCCATATTCCAAGTATAACACTAAAAATAAAATAAAAATATAAAAATATATATTGTGAACCGGATGGTATTTTGCTTTAAACATCAATTACAGTTAAGACCAGATGGCCCAAACATGGTGGACATGGCTGCAGGATTATTGCTATAAGGGACAGAAGCCTGAAAATGAGTAGCTGCCATATAATATGTTAGACAAACAGGGGCTGTTGCTGGTATGAGGTTTGGCTCGTTAGGTGCGTTGCACAATATGCCAATTTTTCCTGTTGTGGCCTGCTGTCTCCTGAAAATGCCCCTATTGTATGAGAATTACATAAAGGGGCCACATGGGGCCAATAGTTGACCACTATATACATTTTACCTAATAATTAAAGTTACACTTACCTCTAACTCTTGCATCTTGAAACCACATATGAAGAGTTCCTCATGGCGCAGCAGGTGACCAGCAGTTGAATCCAACAAACTGATAAAAGAGAAAAAAAAAAGAAAAAAAACAGTTATGGGACATTCCCGGAGTGACATAAGAAGAAACCCAGCTGCCCCTCCCCCCCCAGCCCCTAGTTGCAAATCCACTTCTCCAAATCCCAACCATTCTCCTGCCCTACAGCTGCTGGGCCCTTCTTCTGCCATATTCCTCTGTTTTTCCTCCTTTTCCACATCATCTAATACTGATGATATGTCATCAAAAATATCAAGCATCTTGAGCACTAGACAACATTGAAGTAGATGGGAAGGAATGACAGCTTACTTCTGCTGACGATGTTGATGATTGCTGGAGAAGGGGCAAGGGCCGGTGGGAGGTTGTAACGCTAAATGAGTGTTACACTTTATCGTGATTCTCCATGTGTTGATGCAGGGCCGTTGTGTAAACATTAGCACTATGGTCGCGCCTCACTTTCTGTCCACACATCCTGCATACGGCCTGCTTACTTCCACCAGCCACTTGATGAAAAATTTCCACAATGATGTGTATGACATTTTCCCTCCACCATTGTGTGATGCCTACCTGCCGCTGCTATAATAAACCTGGGCACTGCTAGTGTGTTCCTCAGGTAGTCTCCCGAGTAGCAGATGATGTACCCCTCCCTCATTTGGCTGCAGATCTCCCACTGTTTCCACCCTGCTGTCTCCTGGGCACTTTTCCACCCTGCTGTCTCATGGGCATGCTGCCAACCTCACACCCAGATGATGACAATACCCCAGCTCCCACGTGCAATCTGCTACATCATCATTTACATCTGTTTTTGAGTCACTTCTATTACCCTAATCTGTCTCTTGCGCACGTCTCTAAAATCTCACAACTTGTTCTCTCACCCGACTGTCATCATCGGTAGTTGCATGCCTAGAGGAGTCCACAGTTGGCCTCTTCTCCACGTTTAGTCTGGCCTGTAACTGCTGACTGTCCTCACAAAGCTCATCCTTGGTAAAAAGCCGGCTATCACTATTTAGTTATCAAAGGGAGTGGCAAAAGCAATAAGCAGATTCAGGTCAGGTGAGGCACAGAGGTAGCTCCTGAGTCATGCCAACTAAGTGTGGTGTTAGAGGAACCCACTGATTCCTGGCTGTGTGCATCTTTTGTCACTTGAGATAATGTTGAAGACCGAGTCAACCATTTGGAGAATTAAGCTAGATTGTTGGTCAAAACACGACCGCTGGATGACAGTGGCAGCACTAGCCTGTTGCTGCGGCTGCTACACCCCCCTTCTTCTACTGCTATTTGTGCTGGCCCCCTTTGGAGGGTCGAGGCAACTGTCTGTGACCACAGTGTACAGTAAATGTATCAGTAAAGTAGTGGATTATCTATGATTTTGCAGCAGTTGAACAAGATGCATGTGGCAATATATCAGACTGCCCTTTAAGAGTCTGATACACATTAAAGGGGTTGTCCCACGAAAAATATAAATTTGTATAAATAAATTACTAATTATATGTAATTAAAATTTTTGTATCGCCACTGAGTTATTCAATACAATGTATCTGTACAGCGCCACCTGCTGTTTTTTCGTTTTCTCATTTCTTTCACCTGCTCACTGAGATGGCCGCACATGCTCAGTTTCATCTTTCAACTGCATCCTAAGCTGTGATATGGAGAGATTGAACACATCCCCTTATCTGCAGCAGAAAAGACACTCCCCTTGAGCTTTCAGCTTGATTTAAATCTAGCAGAGCAATGAATATGGAGATCTCAGGATATATGTGAGGTACAGGGCTGGTTCTTGCGTTGTTAGAAAGAGATTGGCATTTACTATATCATGTCTGATTTTCATTTTGTAACACATGCAGCCTCCATTTAAAAAAATATATATATAATTTAGAACGAAGCGCAAGGAAATTCGGATTTGTGGCGAATCAATACTTTGGACCAAATTCCACTTCACATGCTTTAATTCGCATACACTACTTTTATACAGTTGTGTTCAAAATTATTCAACCCCCAATGCTGTAAAGGGTTTTAGGGAATTTAGTGTACATTTGTAATTGTGTTCAGAATGAAATCTTACAAGGACTTTTTAAAGAACCAAATGCAACTAAAATGACATCAATTGTTTTTGTAATACAATACTAAATGTTTTTTTTGTGATTTCTTCATTGACACAATTATTCAACCCCTTAAAGACTACCACTCTTAAGAACAGAGGTTCATTCAAGTGTTTTCGATCAGGTATTGAAAACACCTGTGGATGTCAAGGAGCAGCGATCAAGCATAATAAGCACCAATTTGGCAGATTTAAAATGACTGTGATACTCAGCTCCTTCTAGACATTTACTGGTGTGTTTAAAAACATGGTGAAGTCAAGAGAATGGTCCAGGAAGACAAGAGAAGAGGTGATTTCTCTTCACAGGAAGGGCAATGGCTATAAAAAGATTGCAAAGATGTTAAACATACCAAGAGACACCATAGGAAGCATCATTCGCAAATTCAAGGCAAAGGGCACTGTTGAAACACTACCTGGTCGTGGCAAAAAGAAGAAGCTGACTTCAACTGCTGTGCGCGACCTGAAGCGCAAAGTGGAGAAAAGTCCCCGTGTCACTGCTGAGGAACTGAAAAAAGATTTGTCAGATGCGGGTACTGAAGTTTCAGCTCAGACAATAAGGCGCACACTGCGTAATGAAGGCCTCCATGCCAGAACTCCCAGGAGCAGCCCCTTGCTGTCTCCAAAGAATAAAAAGAGTCGACTGCAGTATGCCAAAAGTCATGTGGACAAACCACAAACGTTTTGGGATAGTGTTCTGTGGACTGATGAAACAAAATTAGAACTGTTTGGGCCCATGGATCAACGCTATGTTTAGAGGAGGAAGAACAAGGCCTATGAAGAAAAGAACACCTTGCCTACTGTGAAGCATGGCGTGGGGTCAATCATGCTTTGGGGCTGTTTTGCTTCTACAGGTACAGGGAAGCATCAGCGTGTGAAAGGTACCATGAATTCTCTTCAGTACCAGGAGATATTGGATGAAAATGTGATGCAGTCTGTCACAAACCTGAGGCTTGGGAGACGTTGGACCTTTCAACAGGACAATGATTCCAAGCATACCTCCAAGTCCACTAGAGCATGGTTTCAGATTAAAGGCTTGAACATTTTGAAGTGGCCATCGCAGTCACCAGACTTAAATCCTCTGGTTGGACTTAAAGAAAGCAGTTGCAGCGCGCAAGCCTAAGAATGTGACTGAACTGGAGGCTTTTGCCCATGAAGAATGGGCGAAGATACCGGTAGATCGCTGCAAGACACTTGTGTCAAGCTATGCTTCACGTTTAAAAGCTGTTATAGCTGGAAAAGGATGTTGTACTAAGTACTAAGATTGAATGTCACTTGTGGGTTGAATAAAACTGATAATGATGTGAGCACAGAAAAGACATTTGTGGTTATTTCATTATAAATGTTATGTTATATTTGTCTGACTTACAAGTGCCTCTTTGATTTAATTGCAAACAAGATGACTGAAATGATCAAAATCAGTGTCAAACTGGCCAAAACACTCAATTTCAGTGGGGGTTGAATAATTTTGAACACAACTGTACATCGTGTTACAGATAAGAGCTCATCACCATTAATTATAAAGTGTTGTGGCAGTAAGCAAAAGGTTGAATTCGCACTACTTATAAAAAGTGGTTGCCAAGTTGGGAGGGAGCATTATTGCTTTGACAGAAGCAGTGTGGTCGTATTGACAAATTGCTCGCCAACTAGACCGTTCTGACTTAGCTGTTAGGCTGTGTTGTGAGGAGTGGTTAGATTGGGGCACACACACAAACATGGTGCATAGGCTTCAGAAGGCCCAGACAGACCACTCATAGAGAGAATTATTTGATCCACTAAGAAGCACAGACAGCTCCTACAGTTTCATTGCTGACCATCCAGAGACAGGTGGCACCCTTGTTATATATCTCTATCTCTGTCCTGATCATTTCTAGGTGCTTGGTGCTAATGAGCCCATTATGTGTCCTGCTTTTGACAGCCAGCCACTGGTATTGTGTAAGAGAAACCTGGACTGCCATGGACTGGAACCATATCTTTATTGAATGTTGAGTTAAATTATGGAAGACTCTTTTGAGCACTTCAATCCTGCCTTTTCTGTGGAGTGACACACTGCCTTAACAGCTGATGTGATTATCTGGGGAGCTATCATATATGACAGTCAGCCACACCTAGTAGTGATGCGAGGGATACTAACAGCTCAGTAATATGTGCAGGACATCCTGCTGCCACATATGTTGCCTCTCAAGGCCAGCCTTCCCACTGACATTTTTGAGCAGGACAATGCTCAAAAATGTGGAGTGACACACTGCACACACTGCGATGTGATTATCTGGGGAGCCATCATATACGACAGTCAGCCACACCTAGTAGTGATGCGAGGAACACTAACAGCTAAGTAATATGTGCAGGACATCCTGCTGCCACATATGTTGCCTCTCAAGGCAAGCCTTCCCACTGACATTTTTGAGCAGAATAATTCTTTCCTATACACAGTACGAGTTTCCCAGGAATATCTCTATCATTTTTCAAAACTTCCTTGGCCTGCCTGATCTCCAGATGAATCGACAATCGAGCATTTATGGGACTTCTGTTTTGGCAACCAATAATTGTGAGAGATCTATAGGTCCATCTGCAATAATTGGGCTTCAGAACCTGCTTAGTAACATAGTAACATAGTTTATAAGGCCTAAAAAAGACATCTGTCCATCCAGTTCAGCCTGTTGTCCTGCAAGTTTTTTCAAAGGAAGGCAAAAAAAAAAAAAAAAAAAAAGGTAGCAGCCAATTTTCCTCACTTTAGGGGAAAAATTTCCTTCCCAACAGAATAACATCCTGGATCTCTAGTAATTATAACCTGTAATATTATTACACTCCAGAAATACATCCATGCCCCTCTTGAACTCTTAGTGAATTTAACCCAAATTTTGATAATCTTCCTTGGCACTGGAGGACTATGGAGGACTATGACGTAGTGGGAATAACTGAGACATGGCTGGATGATAGCTATGACTGGGCAGTTAATATAAAAGGTTACAATCTGTTTAGAAAGGATCGTCAAAACCGGAGAGGTGGAGGGGTCTGCCTCTATGTGAAGTCATGTCTAAATCCCGTAATTCGAGAATACATCTCTGAGGACATGAACATGTGGAGTCACTGTGGGTAGAAATACATGGAGCAAAAAACAATAATAAAATACTAATAGGAGTGTATTATAAACCACCTAATATACCAGAGTCCACAGAAAATCTATTACTAAACGAGATAGACGAGGCGGCAAATCATAATGAAGTCGTTATCATGGGGGACTTCAACTACCCAGATATAGACTGGGAAACTGAAAGCTGTACATCCCAAAAGGAAACAGGTTCTTGGCAATAGCCAAAGACAATTTCCTTTCCCAACTGGTTCAGGACCCCACTAGAGGGACGGCCATACTGGACTTAGTATTAACCAATAGACCTGATAGAACAACAGATGTGCAGGTTGGGGGACACCTGGGAAATAGTGACCATAAAGTTATAACCTTCAATTATCCTTCAAGCGAGAGTTTCTAAAGGGAGGAACAAAAATACCAAACTTCAAAAAAGCAAAATTTAGCCAACTAAGCGAGGCCATAGGCTAACTAACTAACTGGGACAAAGTCCTCAAAAATAAAAATACAACCATAAAATGGGAGATTTTTAAAAGCATTGTAACATCTAATTGTGAGAGGTACATACCTTATAGGAATAAAAGGCTAAGGAACAATAAGAAACCAATGTGGATAAATGGAACCGTAAAGAAGGCAATAAATGACAAAAGAAAGCATATAAATCACTAAAACAGGAGGGAGTCAGGAAGCACTGATAAACTATAAGGAAAAAAATAGAATATGTAAAAAACTAATAAAATTTGCCAAACTAGAGACCGAGAGATTAATTGCCAAAGAGAGTAAAACTAACCCTAAAATGTTCTTCAATTATATAAATAGTAAAAATATAAATCTGAAGAGTCGACCCTCTACATAGCAATGAGGGGGGTGTTGCAGAGAGCGATGAGGATAAAGCAAAACTGTTAAATATTTTTTTCTCTACTATATTCACTGAGGAAAATAAACTGTCAGATGAAATGCAGAATGTAAAAGTAAATCCCCCATTAAAAGTGCCCTGTCTGACCCAGGAAGAAGTACAACAGCGACTTAAAAAGATTAAAATATACAAATCGCCAGGACCGGATGGCATACACCCCCGTATCCTAAGGGAATTAGGTGATGTCATGGCCAGACCATTATTTCTGATATTTACGGACTCTATAATAACAGGAAATGTTCCACAGGATTGGCACATAGCAAATGTGGTGCCAATATTCAAAAAGGGTCCAAAAACAGAGCCTGGAAATTATAGGCCGGTAAGTTTAACATCTATTGTTGGTAAACTGTTTGAAGGGTTTCTAAGAGATGCTATTTTGGAGTATCTCAATGAAAATAAGCAAATAACGCCATATCAGCATGGCTTCATGAGGGATCGGTCATGCCAAACGAATTTAATCAGCTTCTATGAGGAGGTAAGTTCTAGACTTGACAGCGGCGAATCAATGGACGTCGTATATCTGGACTTCTCCAAAGCATTTGACACCGTACCTCATAAAAGGTTAGTATATAAAATGAGGATGCTCGGACTGGGAGAAAATGTCTGTATGTGGGTAAGTAACTGGCTAAGTGACAGAAAACAGAGGGTGGTAATTAACGGTAGATACTCATATTGGGTCACTGTAACTAGTGGGGTACCTCAGGGGTCATTATTGGGCCCTATTCTCTTCAATATATTTATTAATGATCTTGTAGAAGGCCTGCACAGTAAAATATCTATTTTTGCAGATGACACTAAACTGTGTAAAGTAATTAACACTGAAGAGGACAGTTTTCTGCTACAGAGGGATCTGGATAGATTGGAGGCTTGGGCAGAAAAATGGCAGATGAGGATTAACACTGACAAATGTAAAGTTATGCACATGGGAAGGAATAATGCAAGTCACCCGTACATATTAAATGGTAAAACACTCGGTAACACTGACATGGAAAAGGATCTAGGAATTTTAATAAACAGCAAAATTAAGCTGCAAAAAACAGTATCAGGCAGCTACTGCCAAGGCCAATAAGATAAAGGGTTGCATCAAAAGGGGCATAGACGCCCGTGATGAGAACATAGTCCTACCACTTTACAAATCATTAGTCAGGCCACACATGGAGTACAGTGTACAGTTCTGGGCTCCTGTGAACAAGACAAACATAGCAGAGCTGGAGAGGGTTCAGAGGAGGGCAACTAAAGTAATAACTGGAATGAGGGATCTACAGTACCCTGAAAGGTTATCAAAATTAGGGTTATTCACTTTAGAAAAAAGACGACTGAGGGGAGATCTAATAACTATGTATAAATATATCAGGGGTCAGTACAGAGATCTGTCCCATCATCTATTTATCCCCAGGACTGTGACTGTGACAAGGGGACATCCTCTGCGTCTGGAGGAAAGAAGGTTTGTACACAAACATAGAAAAGGATTCTTCACTGTAAGAGCAGTGAGACTATGGAACTCGGGAAGTCGGGAAGGAATTTTTTTCTCCTTAAGTGGGGAAAATTGGCTTCTGCCTCACAGGGGTTTTTTGCCTTCCTCTGGATCAACTTGTAGGAAACAGGCCAAACTGGATGGACAAATGTCTTTTTTCGGTCTTATATACTATGTTACTATGTTACTGTAGTCCACCCATTTCAGTTATTACTTTAGTTGCCCTTCTCTGAACCCTTTCCAGCTCTGCTATGTCTGCCTTGTTCACAGGAGCCCGAAACTGTACACAATACTCCATGTGTGATCTAACTAGTGATTTGTAAAGTGGCAGGACTAAGCTCTCATCACGAGCATCTATGCCCCTTTTGATGCAATTTCACAGTTCAGACTATAACCCATCTATGGGTATCGTGTTTGTCAGGTGGCAAAATACAATTATCAAAATTCACAGACTACCACCCCTAAAACATAGCTTTTAATATATCTTCTAAAACCAAAAGACCCTCAAAAGTAACCAAAAATAGAAAAAAAAATGATGAAATAAATGGTAAATAGCCAGTGAGCTAGTACTCCATTTATCGGGCTTAGGAAGGCAGATGCTGGGCCTAATATCTAGCTATGGGCTCTAGCCCTAAAGCTAACCCTGTAGCTATTGATGCCCTGCCTATAGACGGAATGGCCATTTGGATGCAACCCATTATCTTATTGGCCTTGCCAGCAGCTGCCCGACACTGGTTTCTGCAGTTTAGTTTGCTTTCCACTAAAATTCCTATGTCTTTTTTCATGTCAGTGTTACCCAGTGTTTACCATTTAGTATGTACTGGTGACATGTATTTTTACTTCCCATGTGCATAATCTTACATTTTTTATATATATGGATATAGCTATATATGGAGTCAGAGCGGAGACTCCAAGCCGAACTAGAGTTCCAACATCCTCCCCTCTTCAGAGCAGGGGGTGCCTGGTTTAATGCTTGGGTTCTTCCATTGTGCATCGCAAAGTGTTCTACTCAAGCACACGAGCAGTTTGGAGCTCGATCAACACTAATACTGACTATCGATGAGCGGCAGGGGCTGAATTCACAGTTATTTTCTTAATTGCGAAAAATCGGCAATGTAATATTCGCATAACACGCATGCAATACAGGCGTGGGTCACTTTGGGTACATTTTTCAAGCTGCTAAAAGTTTACTGAGACTGGAGGTAATGGTTGGCATGACAGAACATTACAATAGTTTTTTATGCAGGTAGAGTGCTCCGATATATATTCGCGAATGCGAAAATCGGCAAATAATGATGCGCATATTTTTGCACAATACGTGCAACTGGGTGACATCACAGCACTATGTATATATGGACAGCCAAACCTATCACACTACGTAACACCCTGCACTCAAACCTATCAGCTACACTATAAATCAATCTAACCTACACTGACTATCTCCCCCTAACTATATGAATTATATATCCAAGTTAACTGTCTAATTTATATACAGCAAAGCACAGAGCACAGCAATCACACTGCTGTATCTTTCAGAACTCCATTACACAACAGAAAATGGCTGCTGGGGAGGTTCTTATATAGTACGGGGTAGGCAACTTTCCTGTTGGTTACTAGGGATGTTGGTAAGCTCAGACAAAGACATTGCAGCCTTCTCATTGGCCAAACAAACAAGATTACTGATTAAAAAAAGTAGAATATTTGAAATTACGAATATATAGGACCATATTCAAAATATTTGCCAAATCTCGAAGTGCCGATACTCGCGATAAATATTCGCGATTCGAATATTCTCGGCCAACACTAATAGTGACCCAATCTGAGTGTGTACCGTTAATAACCACCCCCTGTTTTCTATTACTGAGCCAGTTACTTACCCACATACAAACATTTTCTCCCAGTCCAAGCATTCTCATTTTATATACTAAACTTTTATGTGGTACAGTTTCAAATGCTTTGGAGAAGTCAAGATATATGACATCCATTAATTCAACATGGTCAATTCTAGAACGTACTTCCTCATAGAAACTGATTAAATTAGTTTGACATGACCAATCTCTCATGAAGCCATTCTGATATGGCGTTATTTGCCTATTTTCATAAAGGTACTCCAACATAGCATCTTTTAGAAAACTTTTAGAAAACAGTTTACCTATGACAGTTGTTAAACTTACCGGCCTATAGTTTCTGGGCTCTGTTTTTGAACCCTTTTTGAATATTAGCACCACATTTGCTATGCACCCATTCTGTGGAACACTTCCTGTCAATATAGAGTCCTTAAATATTGGAAATAAAGGTTTTGCTATGACATTACTTAATTCTCTTAGGATATAGTGGTATATGCCATCTGGTTCTGGTGATTTGTCTAGTTTAATATTTTTAAGATGCGGGTATACTTCTTCCTGGGTCAAACAGGGCACTTTTATTGGGAATCTACTTTTACACTCTGTATTTCATCGGGCAGTTTATTTTGCTCAGTGAATACTGTGGACAAAAAAGATATTATATATAATTATATATAATAATAGGTTTACTGTCTGCAACTCCCCCCTCATCACTCTGTAAAGGGCAAACACCTTCAGATTTATACTTTTTACCATTTATATAATTGGAGAACATATCCAACCATATATCATATTGTTTCCAGGCTATAGGCGGACCAACAGAGTTTTAGAGCTTCCTTTCAGATGTACGGTTTTCCCCAGTAAAGGTATTCCTTCTCTAAACTTGTAATCACTGACATATATCATCATTGTATTCATGCATACTAAATTTAATTCATTTCCCACTTCTTCTTTGTGTGTTCTTTTTTTGTCAATTAGTGCATAGGAGTGCTTGAAGCAGCAAGTATTAAAAGCATGTACCATATGCATATAATAGAGACAGCACAATGAGATGGCACTACTGTTTCACCTCTTCCGGCGTCACATACAATGGATATAAAAAGTCTACACACCCCTGTTAAAATGTCAGGTTTCTGTGCTGTAAAAAAATGAGACAAAGATAAATCATTTCAAAACTTTTTCCACCTTTAATGTGACCTATAAACTGTACCACTCAATTGAAAAACAAACTGAAATCTATTAGGTGGAGGGAAGAAAAAATATAAAAATAAAATAATATGGTTGCATAAGTTATCCAATTGCTCCCTGTTACTGAGCTGGGATCTATTTTATTTTGATACCATGGAAGCATATACCTCAAATATGGATTTGTTCACGTATTTCTTTGATGTATATTGCAAGATAGGGGTTTCATTTGTGACCTCGGTGAAAAGGACACTAGCCTTTTCCTGAACCCTCTAATGGTTCTGGTCTGATGAAACCAAGGTTGAACTTTTTGGCCATAATTCAAAAAGATATATTTGGCGCAAAAACAACACTGCACATAACCAAAAGGACACCATACCCAGAGTGAAGCATCGTGGTGGCAGCATCATGCTTTGGGGCTGTTTTTCTTCAGCTTGAACTGGGGCCTTAGTTAAGATAGCGGGAATTATGAAGAGTTCCAAATACCAGTCAATATTGGAACAAAAACTTCAGGCTTCTGCTAGAAAGCTGAACATGAAGAGGAACTTCATCTTTCAGCATGACAATGACCCAAAGCATACATTCAAATCAACAAAGGAATGGCTTCACCAGAAGAAGATTAAAGTTTTGGAATGGCCCAGCCAGAGCCCAGACCTGAATCCGATTTTAAATCAGTGGGGTGATCTGAGGAGGGCTGTGCACAGGAGATGCCCTCACAATCTGATAGATTTGGAGTGTTTTTGCAAAAAAGAGTGGGCAAATCTTGCCAAGTCAAAATGTGCCATGATGATAGACTCATACCCAAAAAGACTGAGTGCTGAAATCAAAAGGTGCTTCAACAAAGTATTAGTTTAAGGGTGTGCACACTTATGCAACCATATTATTTTATTTTTATATTTTTTATTCCCTCTACCTAAAAGATTTCAGTTTGTTTTTCAATTGAGTTGTACAGTTTATAGGTCACATTAAAGGTTTTACAGCACAGAAACCTGACATTTTAACAGGAGTGTGTAGACTTTTTATATCCACTGTAGCAGAGAATCAACATCCCACATTAAAGGCCTCCTGATGCTTGCAAAAGGTGCTCAGCTTCAAAAGCGAAAAAGTCCATAAAATGTGCGACAAAACATCAGAAATGTACCCCATGTTTTATTGTGGATACAATAAATGAGAAGTTTTCGATGTTGGTGAGTGCCGCCTCTCATTACTGATCTTTTGTCGCACATTAAAAACATGTACCTCTATTTCATCAATCATGTAAATACATAAAATGGACACAGCACAGCAACTGTCATTACATGGTCACAGCATATAGTATAATCAGGCAAAGACAATTGTGGTGATAGAGGGATCCAGATATTAAAATTATTGTTTGTAGGGGGCCATTGCCTCTTCTATGTCCTTTCCAGAGATAGGTCAGGAGTTTGGAGCAATAAAAACTAATAAGATGGAACAACTTCACAGAAACCAAAGACCCCTATCATAAAATGCAAATATGTCATGTAGCAGTGTTATACAGACCAGAACCATTAGAGGGTTCAGGAAAAGGCTAGTGTCCTTTCCACCGAGGTCACATATGAAACCCCTATCTTGCAATATACATCAAAGAAATACGTGGACAAATCCATATTTGAGCCACATGCTTCCTCCTGAGAACTCAGGCCACTCTTCAAGTATCTAAATTGTCCTATTTTCCAGGATTCCCATACCACCTCGTATTTATGATGTGTTCTGAGTTCCCAGTGGGAGAGCTCCTCCAGCCTCGCTTTATCGTTAACGTTAATTGTCCATTGGGCAATAGTTGTGACTTCCTTTGATTTCCAAAGGGATGCAATAAGTAACCTAGCCGCTGCTAGCAAAAGTCGGCATATATTTTTCATCTTAGAGGGAAGGTCGGGAGAGAAAAGAGAAAGAAGGGCCATAGAGGAAATATATTATCTTTCAACTTTAGGGTTGCCTAATCTGATAGAAAACATATTTCCAGAAGCCCAGCAGTTGGGGGCAAGACCACCAAATATGGAGGAACTTTCTTACCTGGTCAAAGCATCTCCATCACTTGTCTGATGACACACTGTACATTTTGCTTAATTTGTATGGTATTAAGCAAGAAAAGGACCATGAAAGACCCAAAGTAGCGGAAACATTAAGTAATGTCCACACAAAAAAGTTTTTGTGACAATACAAAGGGCCAATTCTAAGGTAACTCGGTACAAGCTCCCGAGTGATACAAAGGCGAAAAAGAAAATTGGAGCTCACACTGTACCTTTATGAAAAAATATAAATCTTTATTTATATCGTAATAAAAGCATATTTATGCCATTAAAAGAGGGGAAGGGGAGTAACAGAAAAACGCCAGCCTGGCGTCGCACACCAAAAAACGGTAATAAAGTAAAGGTAATACACATGAATGTCGCATGTATAAATAGACATGGAAAATAGGAAAAGTCTAAATAACCCAACCACACTATGTTAAGTAATGGTAATCATCCACAGGGCTTAAATGTACATATCAAGTGATACAAAGGTATAAAAACCTAAGCAGCCAAGGCAGGGGAAAGACTTACCTAAGTGCAATGGTGTGGACAAACAACCAGGATGGTGTTACCCCGACGCACGTTTCGGCGTGCCTTCGTCTGAGGGTAACGTCATCACTGTGAACAGGAGGTTTTATACATCAAAAATCCAATAGAATGCTGACATGTTAATCGCGTCATCCGCATGTATAGAGGGCGCGCAAACACACAAAACCTCCTTTCCCATTGATGATGAGAATTTCACATCAAAATGGGAAGATACATGTAACCAGAGCTCCTTTAAATTTATGGAGCTGTTGATTGGCCTAAATAAAAAGAGCATTGAGCAGATGGACGTTGAAATCGAACTACTACAGACATGTTTATCGAATGAATGTAGTGCAAAAAAAATTAGAGGAACAATTGGATACAAAATAACCAATATACAAAAAGGAAGTTCAGGAAGTTAAGATTAAAAAATTCGCCAGAGACAGTAATGATGCCCAACAAAAATGGGTTTATAGATGGAGTGGTAAGGAAAGAAACAATGATAGATCTCTCAGTAGATCCTGCTCAACATCTTCACTTCATCACTGGGGGATTCCCAGCCCTCTGCGGCCTACTCCACTAGGTTTGGTCGAAATAAGAGGAAGATCGATCATGGACAGGGACCAGGAAGGAAGTGACAGCAAGATGCAGCTATGAACAAAAAACATGTGGACAAGGATTTAAAGGTAATTAATTTATCTAATCACACCTTCTCTGACACGGATATTTCCTTGTTGGGAAAAGGGACTGTCTTATGCACCTGGTTCCCACTTCGATCAATTTACTACTATCAAAGATTTACATATGTTTGGGTGTACTTTGTTGATGAAAAAATGGCATTTTAAAGAACAGAGCCTCGAATTTTTTGATACAGAACGCGAACAACTGGCCCTTCGTGTTTAGGAGGACCTATTGTTAGAACAAGATACGACTGTTAAAGATGATGTACTACCAGTAATACGCAAAAGATCACAAAATTTCCCCCACTCTCATTGTGCCCGGCGATAGATCTATTTGTAAAGATGGTGTGCAGGGAACTTGAGAACATGCCTACATCCATCTGCTGTGACAATCTTACACACAAACAACGACAGAGCCATAAAAATCTTAGGACTATGTCCGATGTGGTCTATAAGCCAGCAGACAAGGGGGGGAATTTAGTAATCTGGCCACGGAATATGTATTTAACAGAGGCATATAAACAGCTGAAAAATAAAATATGTTACCAAAAATTAACATTCAACCCACTGTTTTCATTCAGAGGTGAACTGAAGAAAATCCTGGATAGAGGCCTGGAGAGGAATATCATCTCCAAACATCTACATGAAGCCCTACTCATTTAGGAACCCACCATCCCCACCCTATACCTATTACCCAAAGTACATAAGAACGCGTTGATACCACCAGGTAGGCCGATCATCTCTGGGTGTGGCAGTATGGTGGGAAACATTTGTAGGCTTCTGGATTTTCATTTTAAACCCAGAGTGAAAACTTTACCATCATATATCAGGGACACATCTGATTTTCAACAAAAAATACAGGAGATTTCCATTTTACATTTTGTACTTACTAGGAATTATTTCTCCTTCAATGGGTCCTTTTTCCTACAGCTTCAGGGGACCGTGATGGGGCCGGCCTGTGCGCCGTCCTAGGCGAATCTGTTCCTAGGGCTGTGGGAGAGGGACCTGTTCCTGTCAAACAAACACGTCATCATGGACCACACCATTTCTTGGGCGCGGTACATTGTTGACGTCTTTTTGATCTGGCAGGGAACTGAGGGTCAATTACATGATTTCATGGGTTTCCTGAATAGAAATTCCTGGAACATCAAACTCTCGTATACGTACCATAGAGATAGGGGTTGATTTTTTTAGACGTATCTGTTGTCAGAGACATTGGTGGACATATTAAGACTGATGTCTACCGTAAGAAGACTGCGGTAAATGCATATTTACATGCATCTTCTCTTCATCCCAGGAATACAATTAATGCCATTCCTGTTGGGAAATTTTTACGGATCCGGCGGAAATGTTCTGATGATGTGAACTTTGAGAGGCATGCCAGTTAATTGAAGGACCGCTTTCTCAGAAGAGGTTATAGCCACCGATCCATTAAAAAGGCATACTGGAGAGCAAAGACACAGAAACAACTGGATTTACTTCGACCAAGGAAGGATAAGACGAGTGACACCACAATTAGGTATGTGACAACATACCACTCTCGCTGGGAGGAGATGAGGAACCTTTTGACTAAACACTGGTCTATTTTACTCACAGATCCAGTTCTGGAAAAATTACTGCCAGGGCAACCATCCATTGCGGCCCAGAAAGCAAATACCTTGCGTGACAGTTTTGTGAAGTGTTATCTGCAACCTCTGGCTCCACAAATTCTGGCTGGACAAGGGGCACTGCAAGTTGGATTCAGACCGTGTGGCAAATGTGTAGCTTGCCCCAACATGGAACGGGCATTATGGATTCCTCTGGACAAAAGTCATTTACAATTAATCACTATCTTACTTGCTCCAGCTCCAAAGTAATCTATTATGCAACTTGCCCATGCCGAAAGATATATGTGGGCCTTACAACTCGTGAACTAAAGGTCTGGGTGAGAGAACATGTAAGAGACATCATCTCTGCAAGTGATACAGAAGAGAGTGAAACACTTAAACCAATTCCAAAGCATTTCAAAGACTTCCATTCATGCAATCCAAGACTCTTAAATGTGAGAGGGATTGATTGTATTAAAGTTGACTTACGGGCAGGGAACATCGCTAAAAACTGGCCCAAAAGGAGAGTCGTTGGATTTGGACCCTTGGGACATTACGCCCCAGGGGCCTCAATGAAAACTTGGGCTTCTCATCTTTCGGGTGGTGTACTCTGGTCTGTATATGTCATGATGTAATTTGGAGGGAATGCACTTTGCTGCCTGGGGTTATGCTTTGGCACTTTCTGCACTTTATTCATTATTGATATTATTTATCTATGGCAGCATAGTGTTCATTTAGATCTCCTGTATTTATTGTATTCAAACTGACCATTGTGTATTTTATAGGGAGGTTTTCCTCCAGTCTCTGATGCACACGTATTTATTGTTATTGTCCTTTTTTGTTAATTGTGTTTTGATTTTAACATGAATTTAATAAAACTATAATTGATTATAATTACAGAATGGTCTGGATAATCGGTGCATCGTCTTTCCACTAACCACTGAGACCACTGCTGTGAACCTCTTTATGCCTTTTTAATTATATATGTTGTTCTTTTAATCTCATGTTTTTTTCTACATTTTTCCATAGGATACGAAGTTACTTATGCATTTGATTCGGTAGTAATGTCTTTGGGCGTCTTTTGGACTCACCTATTTCAGCCCATCTAAGCCTTTTGGACTTTACAAGATGTCCTGGAATTTTGTCATCTACACATTCTAGTTTACAACTAGACATTCTAGTTTACACTTTTCCCTCCCTTGGACGCCGACTGGGTGGTTAGCGGGGCGCGGTCTGTTTCGTGTGTTTGCGCGCCCTCTATACACGCGGATGACGCGATTCACATGTCAGCATTCTATTGGATCTTTGATGTATAAAACATCCGGTTCACAGTGATGACGTTACCCCCAGACGAAGGCACGCCGAAACGCGCGTCGGGGTAATGCAATCCTGGTTGTTTGTCCACACCATTGCACTTAGGTAAGTCTTTCCCCTGCCTTGGCTGCTTAGGTTTTTTATACCTTTGTATCACTTTATATGTACATTTAAGTCCTGTGCATGATTACCATTACTTAACATAGTTGCGTTATTTAGACTTTTCCTATTTTTCATGTCTATTTTTACATGCAACTTTCATGTGTATTACCTTTACTTTATTACCGTTATTTGGTGTGCGACAGGCTATGAAAGAGAAGGTGAGGGAAGGAAAAGGGAAGAAAAAGGAGACTGACAAATTGCCAACTTTCCCTACCAGTCTGAACCTCACAGCCCTCAACTGGATGGGCGAAAGCTCAAATGCTAACCTATGAGTAAGAAACCCACAGGAACATTAACGCCTGAGTAGAATTGGTCCAGAACTGGTCCGGGAAAGAGACAAGTCAGAAAGCATGACAAGAATGACACCTGCTCAGAATGTAAACATCAAAACTACAAAAGGCGTACAGTGAGTTCTGGTTCTCAGCCATCACCCTCAGTGATGATTCGATGAGGCGTCAGCTTGCCCATTTTCTTCTTCTGCCTTTTTAGTTTCCCTAGCCGACTTGTTCCCAAGAAGTCGGTGGAGTGATCTCAGAAGGGATGCAGAAGTCCGTAGTCATCGACCAGTCACGGATATCCAAGTCGTCAATATCCAGGGTCCTCAAGGCCTCTTGAAGGTCCCCGTGGTTCTTAATGATCATCCTTTTGTCCTTCCATTGTACCATTATTCCAAAAGGGAAGAGCCAACAAAATGCTATACATTTATGCCTGAGATGGTCTGTGAATGGTTTCAGCAAGGTTCTTTTTTGTAGTGTGGCGGGGGCTTGGTCTTGAAATAGTAATATTTTTGCTCCCTGGTACTCGATTGTGTCTCTTCAATAATGATCGGCTGGACGTAGTCCTCTCCCATCAATGAGGAACATATTTCAGTGATAGCTTTAGCAACAGCTTCAGGGGCAACTCTAAATCTAATATTATTACGACAGCCCCTATTTTCTTGATCTTCAAGATGATTGTACAGATAGTTAATATGCTGCTGGTATACAGACAAGGTGTCTGAGGTCTTTTTCGTGTATTCCATTAGGGCCCTTTGAGAGGATTCCAGGCTTTCAACCTGTTGACCAATGTGTTTTATGTCTTTTTTCAAGTCAGCAAGTTCCACAAGAACTGGGTTTACAGCTTTCACAAGGGCCTGCGAGATAAAGGATCTTGATATAGGGAGCTCGAAAACCACCTCCATAGAGTCCCCCTGTAACAAGCGATTCTCCTCGCATATCTACCTAAAGACATAAGCATATATTAGCATCATACAGGCCTCAGCAGACCCAATGAGAGATTTGGCTTATATCAGATTGCTGTCATGTAGGCAGTAACTGGTGCAGTAAGTCTGCCAAGGGCACCAAGTATGGCTGTTGAAAGCTGCAGGAGATAGAGAGATATCCGGTTTATAGAGTCCCCAACGCAGAGGGATATACATTAATGAATTATTTCTTCCTTCGTGCTTTTTGCGCATAAAGAAACCAGGGGAGTCGGGGCAAGAGCCCTTATGGTTATGAGGCACAAATAGAGTGTATAGTCTACCTGAGTGGCGCAATTAATGGCTGCATTGCAGACTTACGAGGAAGATGGTGTCTATCCCGCACTTTGCATTGTCCTCTGGTCAGTTAAGGCTGCCCGTGGGTGAGTCGGCTCTGCTGCGTCTGCGCTGCTTCTGCTGAAAGGGGACAAGGTAAGTGGTCCCAGTGCTCAGTCCCAGAGGTGCCGAAGGCTTGATGAGGGCTCTACTTCGGTCAGTCAGCTCTCTTAGGTCCGTGCCACTCCGCCGGCAGGGGAGCCCAATATGGCAATAAAGCAGCGTGTGGCTAAGCGTGGTGATGATGCGGTCGAGGAAGATGACTGCACGGCCTGCAGACACAGTGAACGGTCCTGGTAATCAGTCCCGGAGGTGCCTACGACTTGGTTGGGGGCACTAATAGTTGCCTCTGCTCTGGGGCCCGGCCGCTGCTGTGTATAATGGTCAAGGCCGGGGATCAAGGCTCCCAGCCAGGTCCGGCTGGGCCACAATGTTTTCTCCTGATTCCCGGCAGATATGTTCACTGCAAACTGCAGCTCTTGACTTCCTGCAATGCCGGAGCTCTGAGAGCTTGCTTCTTTCCTGGATGGTTGCAGGCCACGCCCCCCCATCCATTTTTTATATTAAAACTTCACTTTAATAAGAGCCTTCTTGTGTTCTTTCATCTAATGTCATGGAATCGTTAGGTTACCTAGATTGATGTATTAACCCTGTGAATGCTAGCAGTCATAGAGAGTACTTAGGAGTTATTTCATGCAAGGTATCTCGTCAGCCTGATATGACGAGTAGTGCCAGCTAAGATTGATTAGTTTCAGATCACAGAGTGATGACAAAGGGAGGTCCAACATGACCCTGCAGGTTTCCCTCCTGAATCTAACTCTGCAAATTCTGACAATAATGTATACAACAATTCATCAGCTGGATTAATTCATGGCATTAAGTGCATCAGTGCCAGGGATACAAGGACAACATACAATTATTATAATTGATGCATATTGACTAAACCACAGAAATTGGCATCCTCTTCCTTGTGGGTTTCAGCAGGAATGAATGCCTACATCTGGGTTGAGGTCCGAGTTATAAACGCTTCTCCTCCTGGTGCTATTAAATTAGTTACAAAAATAAAATATAAATAAAACTGCATTTTTCTACTTATTCCACTAAATAAATGGTTAAAACATATTCCCTTTTATGACAAAATTCTTTAGCTTTTTTTACAGTATTATTATTGGCCTGGCAGACAATCATGTCATTCTTAAATTCATGCATATAATTTCTCATTGACTAGACTGGTGCTTAATACAAAATTGAAAAACATCTGTCTCTAACATTCACTGCTACTTTTGAGCAGTTTATTACTTTTGCAGGCATACTGGCTTAATTTGTATCTGGAGCTCAATGTCATAATAGTCAACAGTACGAAGCAAACATATACCACAAGGAAATATCCAAATTTGAAATTACTTTCTTAATGTGTCATTATTAAAACATTACAAATTAGTTTTCATTGGAAGTATTAATTAAAACCTTTGATATACATTCTTTAAGGGGGCAGTTAAGGACATTTTAGTTTATAATGTACATTTTTCCAAAATTAGATTTCACCTGAATTGCATGCTCAAAGAAATGACTGACCCTTTTCTGTTGCAAAAGCATCATTGAGCCAATGAAATTAAACTAGTTTTCACTATAAATGAAATGTTTTATGTACTGTTGGTAATATATATGTTCTATTTTTTTCACATCCAGTATTTGGAAATATGTTTAATACAATTGTGTAAGATCCGACTAACCTATGTAACATATATTATCCACCCTTAGCAATGCAAATGGTAAAAATGTGCAGCCAAATCAACAGTTGATCAAATGTGTACACAAGTTCACATTCACACCAAACATCAATTATAGGAATATGTTTGTTCACAGTCACATGGACAACTAGAAATAAGCATATGTTCACTTATGGTCACCCAATCAACAAATTCAGTGCCAGACATTCTCTCATATAATGCAAACACATATGCAACATTTGTGGATCGATAGATAGATAAATAGATAGATAGAGTCTGTAGTCTATAACTATGAGCATATATCGGGTTGCATAAGAGCTTTACAAACAAAATTATATGATATTCTATTTGCAGAGTTTCTTCATTTTGTTTTAGATTTGTTCATTGAAACAATATATTTTTGTTTTGCAAAATTGCAATTTACCCTTAACAGAGTTGTCCGGGATGTGTTTTAAAAAAGGGACTGAAGGGCTCAGCACTAGAAATGGCTTTAAATACCCACATAGTCAATTACTGGTGGATCATTATAACCACTGATTGGCTGAGCAAGAATTTTCAGTCATTTCCTGTGTGTCGAGATGGAGCCATGAAGTAGAATCAGTGCAGCATTGGAATGGCAGCAGTGGAGGACCGGTGCTGTGAGTAAATCTAATTTCTAAGGAGAATTTTAAATACATTATTTGTATATTTGATTTAGCACATCAGACCTAAATAATATTTAGCAATGCCTGATTTTCGTGTATATTTCTCTTGTTGGGAATTATCTGATCAATACAAGTTTTGGTACACCACTCTATATAGTAGTCTATTCATCTATGATACTGACCAAGGTGTTAATGTCAAGTCAAGATATTTATATGTAGAGTAGGCAGGTTTCAATAACTGAAGTCTCCTGGTAGACTTTCGGAAGATAAATCAACTCATTAATAGCATTATATACAATTTAGAAACAATAGATAGGATGGTGGAGTGACGCAAAATTCTGTGTACATAAGGTTAAACCATTAAACAAACAAATTGCAGTGTAAAGAAAATTACTAGAATAATCTGTATAATTTAGATTATAATCATGTGAATTTCTTTAAATAAGTTACTTTAAAGAAATAAGTTCCGGATTTCTATAAACTTACAGTTGTCAATACAGCAGAGAGTCAAATTGCCAACAAGTTATATGACTTTTGTCATTGTTTCAACGGAATCTCAATCATCATATCAGGGTCAAAATGTCAACACTTCTATCAATTCTGTTCAGTTTTGCCAGTAAATCTGTATTATTAGCAGTGCAATATTGATAAGTCTGTTTCAGCATCTGATAGTCACAAAATTATGACCAAATTTATCATTGTATAGAAAAACATTTGCAGTGCAATTAATATGTAGGTAGCCAGTTATGTGTATAGGCATGTTGTGATCCGAACATATTCAAAGACTAATGCATATGCTTTTGGCCTTTTCTTCCTATAGATGTATGGCACAACTCTCTTATTAGTTTACATGCTCCACCGTTATTTATTTCAACCTTCATGTCGATCAACTTGTGGTCTTTTCTCAACCAATCTCAACCCCATTAAATAATTTCATTCTAATTTCTTGAACTTTCCTAGCTTTGCACCAATCCCATGGGGCACAATTATTTGGACCATTAGTTTTGCTTCTAACATTTGCTTCTTGTATTAAGTGTGTCTTCAAGGAGTCCTGTGTCATTTAACACTTTATGTTATCTACAGCCATAGTCAACAGACCACATATAAACTTAGTTGGTCACAGATCTCTTCATCACAATCTACTCTTTGCCCTGCGGTTGCTACCCTCTGCCCTTTAAGATCTCATTTGGCTCCATTACTGGTTCTGTGATGGATTCTTACAACTATAGTTATATTTCTTATTGCCAATACAAGGGTTAGTGAACTAGGCCAAATTGGCATTATATACTTATTGTCTTACTCTTTCTATTCTATTAAGATTGTAAGCCTCCCAATTATATAGCACCTTGGAATGTAGTGGCACTAAATAAATTTAGGTTTTTTGTGTTAATACACCTTTCAAATAATCTCCAGATAAAACCTGTTTGCCATTGTTTTCTGCTGGATCTAACAAAGTAAAATAAAAGTTGCATCACCACACTATATGTCATATTAATTGATATACTTATGTTCAAAAACATATTATTCTTCTTCCCTTATGATTTTCTCTATCTTAACATAAATCATGTTATGAATCTTACAAGTTCTTTTGTTAGAGATGCCCCTCAAATCCATCTTCAACACTGCTTTCTGGCTAATACACCACTCCCTGTTGTTACTCCTCTGCCTCTCCTCTGTCTCATCTCTGCCTCTCCTCTCTGCATATCATTTTACTGGCCACCCATTGCTCAGACAATCCAGTAGAAATAACTATGACATACAAGGCTGCCCACAACCTTTCCCCTCCATCTATCTGTGACATAATCTCCTGGTATATTCACACATGGAATCTCCGATCCTCACATCCTCCTTCTCTACTCTCTTCTTATCTGCTCTTCACACAATCACTCCTAAGATTTCTTTCTTGCATACCCATGCTCTTTAACTCCTTACCACATCACATCAGTCTGTCACCTGCCATTGAAACCTTGAAAAGTAACTTGATAACCCACCTCTTCAGATAAGCCTACAAGCTACAATAACTCTACTGCCACTATACCACGATATGATAAACTCCCACCATTGTGTACTGTCTTCTTCCTCCTTACCTTGGTAATTTCTAAGACTCTAGCAGGCAGGGTCCTTTCTCCTTCTGTTCCAGTTTATAACCCATCTTTTACATGAATATTGTACTTGTTTTGGTATTATGTATTTATACCCTTTTCATATGTATAGTGACCTTGAAAGAATTAAGCTTTAATTATAATAAATAACAATAAGTACCATTTTCTACACACATGCAGTTTAACTACCTGACGACCGCCCATAGGATATAAACATTCTATGGGCAGTTGTCTATCTCTGAATGGACATTTTAGACTGCCCATTCAGAGATGGCAGCTGCACGCTAATCGTGCATCTGCCGAGCGGGTTGCCTGCTGTCAGTGAAACCAGGGCAACCCAGAGAGAAGGCAGGGACAGTTCCCAGGAGTCCCTGCCTTTTAAATCACTGCAGACACTGCACTCACCGAGCATTGTGTATGCTTTGTATGCAGAGCAGGAAGTGTGACCTTATGGAGGACTTAAAGTGCAAAATTAAAAAATAAAGTGTAAAAAAAACAGTTTTACAAAAGTAATAAAAAAAGTTAAAAAAATTTTTATAAAATAGACATACTTGGTATTTCCACGTCTGTGACGGCCAGCTCTATAAATATATCACATGATCGACCCCATCCGATAAACACCATAAAAAAGTAAAACTGTGTAAAAAAAAGGCATTTTTTGTCATCTAACATCACATAAAGTGCAACACCAAACAATCAAAATGGCGTATTCCCCCAAAAATAGTACTAATCAAACCTTCACCTCATCCTGCAAAAAATGAGACCATAGCTAAGACAATCAGTCAAAAAATAAAAAGGCTATGGCTCTCTGACTATGGAGACACTAAATGCTATTATTGTGCAAAACTTAAATAAATAATAAAAAGTATACATGTTATGTATTGCCGCATCCGTAACAACTTGCTCTATAAAAATAGTGCATGATCTACTGTGTTAGATGAATGTTTTAAAAAATAAAAAATAAAAACATTGCCAAAACAGCTATTTTTTGTTACCTTGCCCTACAAAAAACGTAATATAGAGCAATCAAAAATCATATGCACCCCAAAATAGTACCAATAAAACTGGCACTTTATCCCCTAATTTCCAAAAAGGGTTACATTTTTTGGAGTTTCTACTGTAAGGGTGCATTAGAGGGGCTTCAAATGGGACATGACATCTAAAAACCAGTTCAGCAAAATCTGCCTTCCAAAAACCATATGGCGCTCATTTTCTTCTGCACTCTGCCGTGTGCCCTTACATCAGTTTATGACCACAAGTGGGAGGTTTCTAAAAATCGCTAAATCAGGGTAATAAATATTATGCTTTGCTTGGCTGTTAACCCTTGATGCGTTAAAGAATAAAATGGATTAAAATGGAAAATCTGCCAAAATAGTAAATTTTCCTTTAATTCTTGTGGAACACATAAAGGGTTAACAAAGTTTGTAAAATCAGTTTTGAGTAACTTAAGGGGTTTAGTTTCTACAACGGAGTCATTTTTGGGGGGTTTCCACTGTGTAAGCCCCAAAAGTGACTTCAGACCTGAACTGGTCCTTAAAAAGTGGGTTTTGGAAATTTTCTTAAAAATTTTAAGGATTGCTTCTAAAATTCTAAGCCTTCTAACATCCTAAAAAGAAAAAATGTCATTTACAAAATGATGCCAACATAAAGTATACATATGGGGAATGGTAATTAATGAATATTTTATGAGGTATCACTTTCTGTTTTAAAAGCAGAAAAATTGAAATTTTAAAAATAGCGAATTTTTTTAACTTTTTTGTAAATTTGGGATTTTTTCCTACAAAAGCTGAAAGATATGGACTAAAATTTATGACTATCATGAAGTACAATGTGTCACAAGAAAACAGTCTCAGAACAGCTTGGATAAGTAAAGGTGTTCCAAAGCTATTGCCACATAAAATGATGCATGTCAGATTTGCAAAATTAGGCCTGGTCAGGAAGGGGGAAAATGGCCCGGTCTGATAGTAGTTAAGAAATAATACTGTTTTAAGAATAAATGTAATTGTTACGCAGAACTTAAATAGGTACATTAACAATATTGGTTAGTGCAGTTTTACAATATTATTCGGTCAATTTTATACTTTATCAATAATAGTGCTAAAATAGAGAGGCTTAGATCCTAAAATTGAGTCTATGAATGAAAACGCAGTACTCAATTAGAGCTCTTTCAACATTAAATTAAATTGGTAGGTATGTACATGTCAAGTTCTGTATTGAATAATGAGGATCATCAAACTCATATTACTCTCTCTTTTTATGGATATCTTCTGCCAAATTCAGATGGTGGCAAATTATTATTTTTTTCTGTGTGGTATGCAAGAATATTACTGTCTTGCATCAAAAATAGAATCACCTCAGGTTTCAATAATTCAGCCAAATTATGACCTGTCATCTAATGATCTTGCTAATCCATGATAGAGTGTAATCAATCCAGACAAGATACTTCGTTCAGGTAAATTGCATTAAATAACTCTCTTGTTCCTGAATTATCCCATTTTCTATATTAAGCATTACAACTATATACCATGTCGGGGCTGTAAATTTAACCATCTATTTACTTGAATGAAATGCCATAGGATGTTTAAATAGTATTTGAAAATTTCTTTTATAGAAACTAAAAATGTTTAACATAACAACCATAGTGAATACATTTTAAATATGATACATAATGTTATGATTTTCTTTGAATGATTGGCGTCTTATTATTTTTTTTAGGATTCTGTTTAACATTTTCCATAGTATGATGCATTAGACTCTACAAAATGTCTAGTTGTATCTCAGTTGGCATTTCATTTGTTTGTATGTATTTGTGTGTTTTTTTAGTTAAATGAGAGCCAACTGTTCAGGCACTTTCACAAAATAAAAACATAATGCAGCACACCTGTTCATCAGCCCATAACAGGTACAGTAGATGTAGTCGAGTTTACCATAGTGAATCTACTGAAATAAATGGACTTTTGCACAATATTCTAATTTTTGGAGTTTCACCTATATTACTGCTCAGACAGACGCTCAGTATCAATGGAAATTTCATGTGGTATCTCCTTTTAATACTATGCAGTAGTTTGATGATGTTTTCTCGAACTCCACCTTTGTGGAATCCCATATAGTCAGAATAGTTCAGCCATGTTATGTTTTGTATACTTCATGTTTCTCGTGTTGCATCAAAACTAGTAATAATATGCTAAAGAAAGATATTTTTCAGAAAATAATTGTGTCATTTGTATTTGATATGTTCTTCAAATCTATATACTTTATGTTTTTATTGAACTAACACATAATATGTGAACAGAAGGGGCTAATATTTAAGGTTGCTCATAATTAGGGATGAGCGAACCTGTTGAAGTTTGGGATCACCAGGTTCGGACGAACTTCAGGTCAAAGTTCAGGTTAGGGACCCGAACTTGACCTCAAACCCCATTGACATCAAGCACGGTGAGCACGGTGACGTCATCGAGCACATCGCAGGTCTATTGGCAGGTCCTGCTGAATGAAGATAGAAGAGACAGCAGTGCGATCAAGTGGATGAGATAAGTTGGTTTATTTAAACCATAAATGGACATATTCTTTTGCATTCTCTCTTAAGAATGCTATTACTTTCCGATATAACCATGTTATACCTAGAGATGAGCGAAATTTTTGGGGAAAAATTTGCTTCGATCCAAATTTATTTGCAGTAAAAAACAGCTATTTCCTGGCTGCACAGTGCCTTTATAGCGGGGTAGAACACTGTGTCTTGCAGTAACATGCATACGGAGTCTGCTTTGGTAGTGAAATTATACTATGAGTCCATATGACATGCAGATGACAGGCATCGCTCTAATAATCACTGCACACTTTATTTATTTGGGCAATCACGGGGCCAAAACTGACCAAATAACCCATGTATGAACTCGGCATTACAGATCAATGTTAGCGCAAAGAAGAAGCGCACTCCTTTTACACCATCGTCAGCTGATTCCACATAGATGTCAAAATAACCTGTTCTATTAAACGCTATACAAGTAGAGCTCCCCGAGAGAGTGGAGTGGGTGTCTGCAGAAAGTTTGTGTTGACGTCACTGATTCTTTTGCCCTTCTTCTGATCAGTCAGAACAATAGCCCACAAATAACGGTTTCTGTCGGTGGAGCATCCACCTTCACTCGGTCAGTATTTGGTCAGTAATCCATGAGTATTGCTAATGCCCAAAAAAAAAAAAGGAGTGGATCTAAAACAGAGATGACATGTGGAATATTTGCATGTCTTCTGTTTTTTGTACCCACTCTTGCTTTTGGCTACCTTTGGCTAAAGTTTAGGTTCTAGTTCGTTGTTTGGCGATTTCTACCCGCTTTCTGAAGGGCTGCACAGCAGCCAATCAGCTAGAGTATTACTTCTTGCCCTAATAAGCCATCACAGCCATGCCTACTAATGGCATGGCTGTGATTGGCCAAGTGCAGCATGTGATCCTTCCTCTATTTAAGCTGGAGTCACGTCGCGCCACACATCACTCTGCTCTGACTAGTGTAGGGATAGGATGAGGCTGCTGTTAGGGTGAGATTAGGCAGGGATTAACTCAGCAATAAAAATTAATGCAGTGATCGATCTACAGCTCTGAATCATTCAACTTCTGCTAGTTAATTGCTCACTGTTTTCAGGCTGCCCAGAGAGTTTTTCTGTCACTTTTTTCTGGGGTGATCGGCGGCCATTTTGTGTCTTGTGGTGCACCAGAAGAAGCAGCCACCAAGTCCATTAATCCATCAATAGTAGTTGTTTTTTTTTTGCTATATCCAACATCAGGGGCTTGGCTGTGCTTAATGTCACCCCTAGAAACTCAGGATAGAATTTTCTATATTTTATTGAGAGGTGAAATTCACTTAAAAAAAATAGCAATCCCCTAAATCTGGTGTTCCAGCTGTGGTTAGCCAAGTGTAATACTGTCTGGCAAAGAATATATTTTTTTTTCTGGGGTGAAATTCAATTTCCAAAATAGCAATACCCTAAATCAGTCGTTTCTGCTGTGGCAGGACAAGTTTTCTAGTGTCCGTCAAAGAATAGCTTTTGTTCTGGGGTGAAATTCAATTGCCAAAATAGCAATACCATAAATCAGTGGTTTCAGCTGTGGCTGGACAGGTTTCATAGTGTACGTCAAAGGATATATTATTTTCTGGGGTGAAATTCAGTAGCAAAAATAGCAATACCGAAAATCTGGCGTTCCAGCTGTGACTGGACAAGTTTCATAGTCTCCGTCTAAGGATATATTATTTTCTGGGGTGAAATTCAGTTGCACAAATAGCAATACCGTAAATCTGGTGTTCCAGCTGTGACTGGACAAGTTTCATAGTCTCCGTCAAAGGATATATTATTTTCTGGGGTGAAATTCAGTTGCAAAAATAGCAAAACCGTACATCTGGTGTTCCAGCTGTGACTGGACAAGTTTCATAGTGTCTGTCAAAGGATATATTATTTTCTGGGGTAAAATTCAGTTGCAAAAAAAGAAATACCGTAAATCTGGAGTTCCAGCTGTGACTGGACAAGTTTCATAGTGTCCGTCAAAGGATATATTATTTTCTGGAGTAAAAGTCAGTTGCAAAAATAGCAATACCGTAAATCTGGTGTTCCAGCTGTGACTGGACAAGTATTATTGTGTCCGTCAAAGTATATATTATTTTCTGGGGTGAAATTCAGTTGCAAAAATAGAAATACCGTAAATCTGGTGTTCTAGCTGTGACTAGACAAGTTTCGTAGTGTCCGTCAAAGGATATATTATTTTCTGGGGTGAAATTCAGTTGCAAAAATAGAAATACCGTAAATCTGGTGTTCTAGCTGTGACTGGACAAGTTTCATAGTGTCCGTCAAAAGATATATTATTTTCTGGGGTGAAATTCAGTTGCAAAAATAGAAATACTGTAAATCTGGCGTTCCAGCTGTGACTGTACAAGTTTCATAGTGTCTGTAAAAGTATAGCTTTTGTTCTGGGTTGAAATTCAATTACCAAAATAGCAATACCGTAAATCTGGTGTTCCAGCTGTGACTGTACATGTTTCATAGTGTCCGTCAAAGGATGTATTATTTTTTGTGGTGAAATTCAGTTGCAAAAATAGAAATACCGTAAATCTGGTGTTCCAGCTGTGGCTGGACAAGTTTCTTAGTGTCCGTCAAAGGATATATTATTATCTGGGGTGAAATTCAGTTTCAAAAAAAGAAATACCGTAAATCTGGTGTTCCAGCTGTGACTGTACAAGTTTCATAGTGTCCGTAAAAGTATAGCTTTTGTTCTGGGTTGAAATTCAATTACTAAAATAGCAATACCGTAAATCTGGTGTTCCAGCTGTTGCAGGCAAAGTGTAAATCTGTCCGTAAAAGGGTATATTACAATCAGCGTGGTGTTGTTAGTGCACCCTCTGGTGCTGGGAGAGGACATGGCCATTCTGCCACAGCCACACATCCTAGTGAACCAACTACCTCAGTTTCCAGTACCCGTCAGAATTTAGAGCGATATTTGGTGGGGCCCAATGCCGTTCTAAGGATGGTAAGGCCTGAGCAAGTACAGGCGCTAGTCAATTGGGTGGCCGACAGTGGATCCAGCACGTTCACAACATTATCTCCCACCCAGTCTTCTGCAGAAAGAGCACAGGTGGCGCCTGAAAACCAAGCCCATCAGTCTGTCACATCATCCCCATGCATATCAGGGAAACTGTCTGAGCCTCAAGTTATGCAGCAGTCTCTTATGCTGTTTGAAGACTCTGCTGGCAGGGTTTCCCAAGGAAATCCACCTAGCCCTTCCCCAGTGGTGGAAGACATAGAATGCACTGACGCACAACCACTTATGTTTCCTGATGATGAGGACATGGGAATACCACCTCATCGGAGTCCGCACGTCTCTGATGATGACGAAACACTGCTGCATCTTTTTGAAGTGTGCAGACCGAACAGGAGGTTAGGGAGGAAAACTGTGTGGAAGACAATGCAGGGGACGATGAGGTCCTAGACCCCACATGGAATGAAGGTTGTGTCACTGACTTTCATAGTTCAGAGGAAGAGGCAGTGGTGAGACCGAGCCAACAGCGTAGCAAAAGAGGGAGCAGGGGCAAAAACAGAACAGCCGCCGCCAAGAGAGTTCACCTGCTACTGGCCACCGCCACCAGGGACCGAGCACCCCAAAGGCAGCTTCAAAGAGCTCCCTGGCATGGCACTTCTTCAAACAATGTGCTGACAACAAGACCCAAGTGGTTTGCACGCTCTGCCATCAGAGCCTAAAGCGAGGTATTAACGTTCTGAACCTTAGCACAACCTGCATGACCAGGCATCTACATGCAAAGCATGAACTGCAGTGGAGTAAACACCTTAAAAACAAGGAACTCACTCAGGCTCCCCCTGCTCCCTCTTCTGCTGCTGCCTCGGCCTCTTCCTCCACCTCGGGAGGAATGTTGCTGCCGCCCACTAAACAGAGGATGTGCCACCAACACCACCACCTCCGTCACCAAGCATCTCCACCATGTCACATGGCAGCGTTCAGCTCTCCATCTCCCAAACCTTGGAGAGAAAGCATAAATTCCCACTTACCCACCCTCAAGTCCTGGGCCTGAATACCAGCATTTCTAAGCCTTTGAAATGCCTTTGAAATTTCTTAGCCTTTGAAATGCTGTCATTCAGGCTGGTGGACACAGACAGCTTCAAACAGCTGATAGCGATGGCTGTCCCACAGTAGGTTGCTCCCAGCCGCCACTACTTCTCCAAGAGAGCCGTGCCTTCCCTGCACAACCAAGTATCCGATAAAATCAAGTGTGCAAAGCGCAACGCCATCTGTGGCAAGGTCCACCTAACCACAGATACGTGGACCAGTAAGCACGGACCAGGGAAGCTATATCTCTCTAACTGCACACTGTGTAAATGTAGTGGCGGCTGGGCTCTAGGCGGAGAGTTCTTTGGCGCACGTCCTTCCGCTGCCAAGGATCGCTGGGGATTCTTCTTTGCCTCCTGTAGCCTCCTCCTCCTACTCGGGTTCCTCTTCCTCTTCTTCCACCTGCTCATCCAGTCAGCCACACACCTTCACCACCAACTTCAGCACAGCCCGGGGTAAACGTCAGCAGGCCATTCTGAAACTCATATGTTTGGGGGACAGGCCCCACACCGCGCAGGAGTTGTGGCGGGGTATTGAACAACAGACCGACGAGTCGTTGCGGCCGGTGGGCCTTAAACCCGGCCTGGTGGTGTGCGATAATGGGCGAAATCTCGTCGCAGCTCTGGGCGCACATCCCTTGCTCTCGACGCACATCCATTGCCTGTCGCAAGTGCGGAATTTGGTGGTGCAGAAGTTCATTCACAACTACCCCGACATGTCAGAGATGCTGCATAAAGTGCGGGCCGTCTGTGCACTCTTCCGGCGTTCACATCCTGTCTCTGCTCGCCTGTCTGCGCTACAGCGTAACTTCGGCCTTCCCACTCACCACCTCATATGCGACGTGCCCACCAGGTGGAACTCCACCTTGCACATGCTGGAGAGACTGTGCGAGCAGCAGCAGGCCATGGTGGAGCTTAAGCTGCAGCACACACGCATCAGTCGCACTGCGGAACAGCAACACGTCACCACCAATGACTGGGCCTCCATGCGAGACCTGTGTGCCCTTTTGCGCTGTTTCGAGTACTCCACCAACATGGCCAGTATATGATGCTGTTATAAGCGTTACAATACCACTTCTATGTCTCCTTGAGAAAACACTTAGGGTGATGATGGAAGAGGAGGTGGCCCAGGAGGAGGAGGAGGAGGGGTCATTTTTAGCACTTTCAGGCCAGTCTCTTAGAAGTGGCTCAGAGGGAGGTTTTTTGCAAAAGCAGAGGCCAGGTACAAATGTGGCCAGCCAGGGCCAACTACTGGAGGACGAGGAAGATAAGGAGGAGGTGGAGGAGGATGAGGATAAAGCATGTTCACAGCTGGATGGCACCCAACGCAGCTCGGGCCCATCACAGGTGCGTGGCTGGGGGGAAACGGAGGACGATGACGATACGCCTCCCACAGAGGACAGCTTGTCCTTACCTCTGGACAGCCTGGCACACATGAGCGACTACATGCTGCAGTGCCTACACAACGACAGCAGAGTTGCCCACATTTTAACGCGTGCGGACTACTGGGTTGCCTCCCTGCTGGATCCCTGGTACAAAGACAAGGTGCCCACCTTACTTCCTGCACTGGAGCGTGATGGAAGATGCGCAAGTACAAGCGCACGTTGGTAGATACGCTACTGAGAGCATTCCCAAATGTCACAGGGGAACAAGTGGAAGCCCAATGTGAATGCAGAGGAGGAGCAAGAGGTCACCAACGCAGCTGTGTCACGCCCAGCTCCTCTGAGGGCAGGGTTAGCATGGCAGAGATGTGGAAAAGTTTTGTTACCACGCCACAGCTAACTGCACCACCACCTGATATGGAACGTGTTAGCAGGAGGCAGCATTTCACTAACATGGTGGAACAGTACACGTGCACACCCCTCCACGTACTGACTGATGGTTCAACTTCTGGGTCTCCAAATTGTCCACGTGGCCAGAGCTAGCCTTTTATGCCTTGGAGGTGCTGGCCTGCCCGGCGGCCAGCATTTTGTCTAAACGTGTATTCAGCACGGCAGGTTGCGTCATTACTGACAAACGCAGCCGCCTGTCCACAGCCAACGTGGACAAGCTGACGTTCATAAAAATGAACCAGGCATGGATCCCACAGGACCTGTATATCCCTTGTGCAGAATAGACATTAATAACTACCTTCCCTTAACCATATATTCTTGTACTCCAGAGCACTTCTTTATTGAATCCTCTTTTTTAAATTTTACCATTATTTTGCGGGGCAACCCAAAGTTGAATGAATCTCTCCTCCTTCTGGGTGCCAGGGGCCTAAATATCTGAAAGTGGCCTTCTGCATTGGTGGGTGACATGAAGCCCGATTGTATGCTTTGGGACCTCTCTCCTCTGTCTGGGTGCTGGGGCCTAAATAACTAAAAGTGGCCTTCTCCGTTGGTGGTTGACATGATGTCTCTTTAGCTGCTATGGGACCTCTCTCCTATGTCTGGGTGTCAGGGGCCTAAATTTCACATACTTGCTTGCTGTCTTGGTGGCAGACATTTAACATATTTTACTGTCTAATGATCGCCCCATTGTCTGGGTGTAAGGGGCCTATATGTCGTTTAATCATTTGTTGTCTTGGTGGAAGATATTAAACTTTTTTTACTGTCATGACCGCCCCATTGTCTCGGTGTCAGGGGCCTAAATTTCACATACTTGCTTGCTTTCTTGGTGGCAGACATTTAACACTTTTTACTGTCTAATGACCGCCCCATTGTCTGGGTGTCAGGGGCCTATATGTCATTTAATCATTTGTTGTCTTGAGTGGAAGATATTAAACTCTTTTTACTGTCTAATGACCGCCCCATTGTCTGGGTGTCAGTGGCCTATATTTCATTTAATTGCTTGTTGTCTGGGTGAGAGACATTAAACTCTTTTTACTGTAAAATGACCTCTCCTCTGTCTGGGTGTCAGGGGCCTACATAAATGATAATGGCCTTTTCCTTTGCAGGTTGACCTGAGACCTGTGTTGCTGTTACAGGACCGCTCTCCTCTTTGCAGGTGCCATGGCCCTGAGTCTGTGAAGGAGGCCTGTGGCACTGCAGGCAGACATGAATCTTTTTTGGCTGTGATGATCACATCAACTCCCTTAGCATTCCCACCTGATGCCACCCCAACCTCCTTTTCCACCTCCTCCTCCTCCAAGTTTCCAATTGATATTGGTTAATTTTTATTTATTTTATTTTAAGTCATTTCCCTATCCACATTTGTTTGCAGGGATTTACCTACATTTCGCTGCCTTTTGCAGCCCTCTAGCCCTTTCCTTGGCTATTTTACAGCCTTTTTAGTGCCCAAAAGTTCGGGTCCACATTGACTTCATTGTGTTTCGGGTTCGGGGTGAAATTTGGGTCGACATTTTTCGGGAAGTTCGGCCGAACTTCTCGAGCCCGAACATCCAGGTGTTCGCTCAACTCTAATTCTTACCATACTGGCCTTACAGCTCCTACACAGACAGTATCCATTGTGCATCTCATTTTTCCTACCTTCTGCTAGATCAGAATAAATGTGAAATAAATGAGGCGGTCAGCCAGGCTGAAAGGCAAGATAGTGGCCCAATCGTGAAGTGGGGAGCGTGGGAACAGCATTAGAAGTCTAAAGAGTGGCCCTATGACATGATGGTGAGATGGAAGCAGCATGAAGAGATCACAGAGTGGCCCAATGACAGAGTCTGGTGGTGGTGGCAGCATCAGGAGGAGGCAACAGAGTGGCACAATGACAATGTGGAGGTGGTGGCAGCATCAAGAGGCCACAGAGTGACACAATGACAGAGTCTGGAGGTGGCGGCATCAGCAGTAGCAGAATCAGGAGAAGACTACTGAGTGACACAATGACAGAGTCTGGAGGTGTCAGCAGTATGTGGAGGCCACAGAGTGGCACAATGACTGAGTCTGGAGATGGCATCAATATGAGGAGGCCACTGAGTGGCACAATGACACAGTGAGAAGGTGGCAGCAATATGTGGAGGCCACTGAGTAGCACAATGACAGAGTCTAGAGGTGGCAGCAGTATGAGGAGGCCACCAAGTGGCACAATGACAGAGTCTGGAGGTGGCAGCAGCAACAGTAGCAGCATCAGGAGAAGACCAACAAGTGGCACAATGTCAGTCTGGATGTGGCAGCAGTACGAAGAGGCCACCGAGTGTCACAATGACATAGTCTGGAGTTGGCAGCAGTATGAGGAGGCTACAAAGTTGCACAATGACAGAGCCTGGATGTGGCGGCAGCAGCAGTATCAGAATCAGGAGAAGGCTACAGAGTAGCCCAATGACAGAGTCTGGAGGTGGCGGCAGTAGCAGTAGCAGTATCAGGAGAAGACCACCGAGTGGCACAATGACAGAGTCTGGAGGTGGCAGCAGGGTGAGGAGGCCACCGAGTGGCACAATGACACATTCTGGAGGTGGCAGTAGTATGAGGAGTCCACCGAGTCGCACAATGATAGAGTCTTGGGTAGCGGCAGCAGCAGTAGCAGCATCAGGAGAAGGCCACCGAGTGGTACAATGACAGTCTGGTGGTGGCGGCAGCAGAATTAGGAGGAGACCGCAGATTGGCAAGGTGACATAGTGTGGAGATGGCAGCAGCAGCATCAGTAGACCACAAAGTGACCCAGTGGGGAGGTGGCAATACCAGTACCCGCTGATGAAGGTGGGTGAAATAAGGAGCACTTGGCATCAGATGTGTGGCATTAGGAGGGTAGCTAGTAGAAACCGGTCTCTTTTTTCAAGGTTTGGGTGAGGTGGCATGGATGATCTTTTCAGATGCATCAGGCATTGGTGTGTGGAAATCCTGGCTGATGCACGCCTGATTCTTCTTGACAAAGGTCAGACTCGCCACAATTTGGGTGGACAGGCGAGTTCTTCTTGGAGTAACTATTGCCCCCGCCTCACTAAACACCCGCTCTGATGCCACACTACTGGCCGGGCAAGACAGCTTTTCCAGGGTAAATTTGGCCAGTTGCAGCCACAAATCCAGTTTGGCTTCCCAGTAGTCCAGCGGATCTTCAATGTGGGGTGGCAGGGTGCTGTCCAAGTATGCCACCACCTGCTGGTTCAGGTCCTGCTCAAGGTAGCTCCTCTAGCTGCTCCTGCTCCTCCTCTCCTGTCAGCTGAGTAGAAAAACCACCCATTTAGCTACACATTGCCTGTGCTCCAATGAACTCATCCCCCTCCTCTTCCAGTTGAGCCCCCACAGGGCTCATGTGGCCGTGAGATCTAGGCGCCACATCTCCTGTCCCCTGACCAGCCATTGTTATCACCGTCTGTTCCAGGACATGAATCAGTGGAATGACGTTGTTCATTCCGTAGTCGTGGTGAATGACAAATAACATGGCGTCCTCAAAGGGCATGAGCGTATGGCAGGTGTCACGCATGAGCTACCACTGGCTGACATCGAGGTTACACAGGGGAGTACTTCTATCCGCTTGGATCATCAAAATCATCTGTTCAAATAGTTGGTCCAACATATGGTGGATGGAATTCCAACGGGTAGAAATATCGCATATCAGCCTATGTTGGGGGATGTCATTCTGACGCTGCAGGTCAAGGAATGTGTGCTTTGCGGTGTACAAGTGGCTGAAGTGCATGCAAAGTTTGCGGGCCATTTTTAGAATATCTTGCAGATGGGTGGAAGACTTCAGAAACCGCTTGACAACCACATTGAACACATGTGCCATGCAGGGCACATGGCTCAGCCTTCCTTAATGCAGCGCCAACACCTTGTTCTTTCCGTTGTCGGTCACCATGGTTCCGATTTTCAGTTGTTGCGGAGAAAGCCAGAATTCGATTTCTTGATGAATCACACGGAGCAGTTCCTCCCCTGCGTGAATCCTTTCGCCAGGGCAAACCAGGTGCAGAACAGTGTGACACTGCAGTGCCCTGCACATGTGGTATGCTGGAGGGGCACTGTGACTTGTCCCTGCAGTGGAGGCTGCAGAGGGTGGAGGATGAGGAGGCAGAGGCAGACATTGTCACTGGACCAACGGTGTAACAACGTGGAGGCAGAAGCGGCGTCACCTGTCCAAGTTGCTTTTGTGGCTGTGCAGGAACCACATTCACCCAGTGGATCGTAAAGGACATGTATTGTCCCTGACCATAGTTACAGCTCCTCCCGTCGGCACTGCCGTGCACTTTGGCAGAAACCGACAGGCTCAAGGACTGGCCCACCTTCTGTTCTACATATTTTTGCAGAGCTGGTACTGCCTTTTTCTCAAAGAAATAACAGCTTTGGACTCTCCACCTTGGCTAGGCCCAAGCCATCAGTTCACTTAAAGGTGCAGAGTCCACCACTTGGAAAGGGATGGACTACAGCACCAGCATCTTGGCCAGGAGCATATTCAGCTTCTGCGCCATTGGATGAGTGCATACATACTGCTGTCTCTTGGCAATCGCTTTGGTGATCGATTGCTGATGGAATGACTGACGAGGAGTAGAAGGAGTAGGAGCAGGAGCATCGGGACCAGCAGATGATGGGATTGACAAACAGTTCCCTGGCTGAGGTTGTGGAGCCATGCCTGCCTGAAATCGGGTGCGAGCCACTGGGTGATGCAGCAGTTTCTGCGGCAGTCTGGACCACCACATCGAAGCCACGGTTTTCCCAGGCCACTGTATGGCGACACTGCATATGTTGACACAACATTGGCACCCTAGTCATGCTTTACCTTCAGCCCTCAGATTCTACATATGGCCACATTCACCTCCTCCGGCGGCTTATCAAAAAACTGCCACACCACTGGATAGGTGATTTTACCCTCAACACTCCGCACTGAATGACTGCTACCACCGCTGCCTCCATGAAGCCCTGCACCACTACTTCCCAAACAGGTAGGCTGCTGTGAAGCAGGTGGTCTACCCCGGGCACGTTTGGCTCCCGACCTCCCACTGCTGCCACCCTGCTGACTCCCAACCATGCTACCACCTTGCTGGCTCAGCCGCTGCCACCCTCTTCTCCTGATGATGAGGAAGCCCCTTCTGCACCCAGCTCCCAAGTGCAATCTGCTTCATCATCATTGAGTAGTGTCTGAACGTCACTGATGTCCTCCTTAACGGTCACTCGGTCAGGAGCCTGACCGCTCACAACACCACCTGCCACGCCACTCTCCTCATCACTACTTGCCCGCCTAGTGGAGAAAGCAGTGGATGTGTTCTCCAGATCTTGGCTGGGCAGTAGCTGCTGACTGTCCTCTAGTAGCTTGTCCTCGCTGTATAGTGGAGCTGAGCTCACAGCATAAAATACTTCTGTGGCTGAGGGAACAGCAAAGGACAGAGGCAGGTTGAGGACAGATGAGGGCACAGGGCCTAATACCGGACCAGGCCAACTGAGTATTGTGTCTGATGAATCCACCGGTTGTTGGCTAGGGGGTGACTCATGTCACTTGGGATCAGGTGGATGACCGAGTTAACCAATCAAGAACCACTGGATTGTTGGTCAAGACACGACCGATAGATGACACCAGGACCTCAGGCCTCTTGCTGCGACTCCAGCTGCCACGTCCCCTTACTCTGCTGCGACTTCTGTCTGCGCCAGATTCATTTAGGCCTCTACCACTCCTCTGTGCATGGCCTGGCACTTCTCTGTCTGATATACTTTTAGCTGAACTAAATAAATGAAAAGCAAATTAAAACACCTCTAAAAGCGATGAATATATTTTTCTTTTTGTACTGAAATAGGCCACTAAATGCTTTCACCACAAAAAACTGCAACAGTGAAGTGCGTATATATGTTTCTTTCTGTACTGAAATAGGCCACTAAAGGCTTTTCAACATAGCACTTGCACCCCAATAATAAGAACAAATTGCTGGAATGACAGAGCTGTACGATGGCTATTTGGATCCCCAAATAAGCTTTCCCTGCACTTGTAAATTGCTTTTTTAGCACTGTCCCTAGCACCTCCTGACGTCTCTCCCTGCACTAAAATACTGTGAAATGATTCCTCCCTATCCTTTCCCTGCATCTTTTTTTTTTTTTCACAATTAGGTTTTTCCTATTGCTGTCCCTAGCGCCTTCTCACGTTTGTCCCTGCACTCAGAATGCCAGAAAATGTCTGAATCCGTGCTTATAGGTCTGTGACATCACAGGGCTGGCTGACTGCTGATTGGCTGCATGCATGTTATTAAGGGTCGCTTTCGCAGAGTTCCTTTCTCCATGTCCTCATACATAAAGCTGCCATTTTAGGAATTCCACTTCGTCAGCTTTGATAGGTTAGAACAGGAAATAATAATATCATCCCAACACCGAACCCGAACCCGGACTTCAGTAAGAAATTCCGGGTCGGGTCCAGGTACCCTAACTAGCAAAGTTAGTCACAAACCTGAACTTTGCAGTTCGGGTTCGCTCGTCCCTACTCATAATCGGTCTTGTAGCAATAAGTAAATAATCCCCCCTCCCCCCCCCACACACACACAAAAAAAAAGGCTCTGGTTCATATAATACCCTGGGAAAGAATGTGTGACTGTAATTTAGCTGGCCCCAGGATTTTTGTGCCCTACACTAGCCCTGTGTGTGATTCCCTGGATGAATTCTAGTATTAGTGGAAGCAGAATGCAAGTTAGAAAATGCATTTGGATAGTGGTTAGGGTCAATGAACTTGAAAGTTTACCTTGAAATGTAAAAAGCAAAGGAGGTTGACAGGAGATGATTATGTTAAGTAGAGTAGTCACACAAGCAAATGTCAGTGGCATAAATATCTGTCTCAAAGCAAGTTAACCAGTGGTTGGTATAAAGTTGGACAAAAGTGTCTAAGGGTACCTTCACACTTGCGTTTTTCTTTTCCGGCATAGAGTTCCGTCATAGGGGCTCTATACCGGAAAAAAACTGATCAGTTTTATCCCCATGCATTCTGAATGGAGAGAAATCCGTTCAGGATGCATCAGTTCAGTCTTTTTGACATTTCAGGACTGAGATAATACCGCAGCATAAAATTCTGGAACACTTGCCAAAATACCACAATGTCGGATCCGTCCTTCCGGTGTGCACATGCGCAGACCAGTAAAAATGTGAAAAAAAAATTATATAACGGATCCATCTCTCCGCATAACATGTGGAGAGACAGATCCGTTCTTGCAATGCATTTGTAAGACGGATCTGTAGCCGGATCAGTCTTCAAATGCTTTCCATTTGCATGCAGATTGCTGGATCCGGCAGTTCCAGGAACAGAACTGTTTGCCGGATCACTCTGCCACAAGTGTGAAAGTACCCTAAGCCTGCTCCAAATTTATATCCACCGTGAGCCACTGTGATATATCTGGTCTATGGCTAGACAGCCTGTCTAAGTTTACACCATTTATAGGATTAGTAAATCTGCCCCATTATTTTTCTGCTGGATTCCATAAATGCAGTATGCTTCAATATAAATTTACAGTATACAAAGAAACAGTATGGGCCCATAGACTTTAACTCAAAACTTGTAGGGAGCTGTAACAAAACTGAGGTATGGAGAAGGGTGTTTAAAAATTCTATACAAGCAATTTATTAAGGGAAAGAAAAATTTAAACCCTGTGGCAAGAGAGCTCAAAGGCTTTTTTTTCCGATAATTTAATTTTACTTATTTGGGCTAAAAATTATATATCATTTGGTCTTTATTAAAAATGTTTAGCCAATTCTGAGATCCAAGTGTTAAAAATCAGTCTGTTTGCAAGCTGTGAGAGTCTGTTTTCTTTGAAACTCGTAGTCCGATGGCTCATGTGTAGATCTTATCTCTAATCTCCTGATCTCATAAACACTTATTTAGGCTATATTTCTATCAGTTTGATAATAATTGCGCTATTATGAGTATTTATGAGGTCATAAGAGCTATACATGAGCTGCAAGATTATGGGATTCAAAGAAAACAGACTAACAGCTTGCAAACAGACTGCTTTTTAACCCTTGGAACTCCGAAATGGCTGAACATTTTTAATGAAGACCAAATGAATAAAGGACATTTAGCCCAAAATAAATACATTGCAATCATACAAAACATCCCCAGAAGGTGTCCATAGCCTTAAAATCATTTTTTTTATTTTCATATAGGAAAACTACATCTTTTCACATCTATTTATGAATAGGAATAAGCAGTAAAAAAAATAATATGTGGTATTTTATCCAATTTATTGAGATTTATTATCTATTATTAACTCTAGTAGTGCAAATGTAAGACATTGAAATCATATTAGGTACATTCTTTAAAGGTTTTGCAATGGTTATATGATTGACACATTCCATTACATTTCAAAATGTTTTTAATATCTTTATCCCTGAGAAAGATCTCCATATGAAATTTGCATCAGTGTTATTGATATGCTGCCACTGCTTGGTCAAGTAACAGCTAATAATAGTAATATGACTAATAAAAACTCTCTAAATTGCATATAATTGAAAAGTGGGTACATTAATTAGTTTATAGATCACAGTATCATATATTGTAACCACTGTAATAATAATATTTTCAATGTATTTACTACTTACTTCTGAAAGCATTTTGTTATTAGCAAAAATTTTCTTTGCCTTAAAAAAGTTGTATAAAAATAATGGTGATCTGGGCAAAAGTCAATGTATAATCAGTTTTAGATATAACTGAAAACAATGTACTATTAATTTATAAATGACAGGCACAAAGATGAAAAAAGAAATACATAAAAACATAGAACTAATGAGTCTGTATAAACACAATGAAGAACAATTCCCACCCCAATACTGGGCGACTTTCCAAGTTTTGTTATAAAACTGAAGACCTACATCAATTAGCAGAACAAAAAAGAACAGATGTTCCAGTCCACCGTGAAACTGACAGTAATGTCTCTACATTGCAAGAGATGTGTTACACATTGCAGGAAAAAAAATGAAGCCCTTGTTGTGAATTCCAATCTCAGCATTTGGCAAATGGTTTGCATATGTCGTTAAGTTAGAATTAGTTAGGGAAAAGTGAGATGTTAACTTACAATAAAAACAATGTGTAAACATGGATGGCCCCGACAACCACCTGAGGTACATAGTTGATATAAAGGCTATTAGTCAATTCATACACTCTTCGCTGATTTATTCTGAACAGTTGAGTTAAAAGTTACGCATCTAAGCTATTATATAAAATATTTTTTTTTATTAATATAAGTCTTCTATTATTTTGTCAGGTATAAAAATAATCAAATAAAATGTTGCACTTTATTCTCTTAAAGTATATTAAATATTTCACAGTGTCACAGATGGAGAATATACAACTTCCCTTTCTAATATAAATATAATATTCAGCTATAAATCCATAGCTTAATGAGGGCACACAGACCCTGGCAAACTACTGCAACACCTGTCCACAGATTATGTGCAGTGGTGTATCTTGGTTTTGTGCTGCCCTAGGCGAGACTAAACTCGGGCACCCCCCTAATATAAATTTGACCCACCCCTTCCTGTCAAGGCCAAACCCCTTCCTCTGTAAACCGCACCCACTCCTCTTTAGGCTCCACACTTTCTGGTTAGAGCTTCACGTCTTCCTTTCTATATCTAAAAGTGAATAACGAAGGCCAATATTTTGTGCTTTTTGTACCAAATGTTGCATCTATTATTTAAAGAGAATCTTTGGATATAATAATATAAACTGTAAATTTGACCACTTTACAAAGATCAGTCATCCATGATCCACAGATTCCCCTCCTCATAACAGTGCCATCCACAGATCACCCTCCCCATGACAGTGTCATCCACAGATCCCCCCATAACAGTGTCATCCACAGATCCCCCACCCATGACAGTGCCATCCACAGATCCCCCCTATGACAGTGCCATCCACAGATCCCCCCCATGACAGTGCCATCACAAATAGCCCCCCCCCCCCTATGATATATCATTCATAGTAGCAGAAACAAAATGACAGAAGCCACATCTACTGCCAAGGACATAAAATGAGGGTGACCAGAGGAGCTGACACTTACATCCATTACTGTGCATGCTGGCAACTACTACATGACCAGTGAGCCCAAGCCCCTTCCCAGTATATAATCCCAGTCTCTTCCCAGAATTAATTACTAACCAGGAGACACTGTGGAAAGTCTGCACTTTCCTAACACATTCATTGGCAATGCATAATAGGAGAAAGCAGAGTCCTGTCCCTCCGAGGAGTCTCAGAGCACATGTGAGAGCCACAGCCTATGTGCCTCACCCAAGTCATGGTCAGCATTTCGTAATCCATCCAGTCCTATGCAAGGTAAGAAGGTCCCCCGGGAGCTGTGGTCAGCGGCACGGTCCCTGCACTCGGAGACTTTCTGCCCAGGACAACATGAACTTGTGTCTCCTCTCAGCCTATAAGAAGTGAGCGGTGGCTTCTCTCTCAGCAGTGCTGCACAGGCTGAGTGCTCGCACTCTGGGAGCCAGGACAGAGGCGATCCACAGCTCAGCTAATCAGCCCCGAGGAGGGGCATGGTCTACGATGCTGTGAGGCGGATTATGTAGATTAACCAGGGGTTAGAATATACCATCGGGCAAACAAGGCATTTTGCTGCCCCATTGGCAAGTGCCGCCCTAGGCAAATGCCTTGTTTGCCTCGTGGTAGATACACCCCTGGTTATGTGTGGTACTGCAGCTCAGCCCTATTCCCTTCAAGAAAGCTAAAAAGTAATAGTAGACACAACCCATGAACTTGTGTGGTCCTGTTCAACCCCTTTAACTCTTGGTGACAATATGATTTCTTACAATATATACTGTACAGGACTTGCTTGAAAATAAATATATGTGATCAGGGGTGTAGGTGCAGAGTGTGCATTTAGATATGATTTTAAACCTCATATAGTCCCTATGCCCTAGATTTTTCACATTGGCTAAGGAGCTTCAAGTGCCCCAGAATACACACATATACAAAAATTATTTACTTTTTAATGGACACACTATATACTCATATGCACTCAAAAATACAAATGTAAACAAAAATCTGCATATATACATGTAAATATATTAACATGAATGAACATACCCATACGTATATACACATTTAACCGTATATACAACACTTACACTAATAAATTGAAAGTACACCCTCTTTGAATTCTATAGTTTCACATATCAGGAAATTAAAAAAAACATATGGTTCTTAGAAGGTCTTAAAATTAGGTAAATACAACCTCAGATGAACAATAACACATGCAAATTCCACCATTTCATTATTCTTTTAACAAAAATATAGCCAAAATGGTAAAGTCATGTGTGAAAAACAACCTCCATAAGCTCCATATTTTTACATGTCCATGCACCAGAATGTATCTTATGATTCTTATATTAAAATTGTGATTCCTATTCTTAGATACTGCAAAGTGTGACACTATTAGTAAATATGCCGCATTATTCCAGAAGTCTTGTAGTTTCTTCAGATGCAACTTTGCAAACATAAGATATGCTGCTAGGTTCTTTTTAGAAAGAAGACACTTTCTACTGTCATCCATTCCAAGCAAGATATACTTGTACAGTCTTTTTCTAAAACTACTGTCATTAACTTGAACATGACTAGCCTTGGGGTTGTTTGACCTGTGCAACCTCTCAAGGCACATTATCCTGCTCTAATGTAGGGGGTACTAGGTCAGCTTTTCCAAATTCAGCCAGCTAAACTTTCCTCAAGCTCGTTCCAATCCTCCTTCTCAAACAGTATTGTGGAACTGTCAACAGCTCCAGTCTGACCACTGTCACAGCTCACTGTGCTTCCATTCTCGACTGTGAAGGAACATGTTAACTAGAGATGGCCCGAACTATCCGCCGGCGAACAGTTCTCGGCGAACATAGCTTGTTCGCATTCGCCGCAGCGGTTGAACACATGCGATGTTCGGTCTGCCCCCTATACATCATCATTGAGCAAACTTTGACCCTGTACCTCACAGTCAGCAGACAAATTCCAGCCAATCAGCAGCATACCCTCCCTCCCAGACCCTCCCACCTCCTGCACAGCATCCATTTTAGATTCATTCGGAATTTTCAGTCTTAGTGAGAGGAGGGACAGTGTAGCTGCTGCTGATTTAATTGGGAAATCGATAGCTAGGCTAGTGTATTCAGTGTCCACTCCAGTCCTGAAAGACTCATTTGATCTCTGCTGTCAGGACAGCGTCCTGACAGCACCCCAAAAATACCTTTTTAGGGCTGCAACATTAGTCTGCTTTTTTTTTTCTTTCTCCATATATATATTGCAGTTGCCTGGCCTGCGTGTGGGAGGAGCTGCAGGCCCACAGACTGTAGTGTGCCCACTGCCAGTGCCCACCCCTGTCATCCCGTGTGGCACAGGACTTTGCATCAAAAAAAGGCATTTCATTTTTACACTTTAGTGTAATTTCAGTTGCTTGCCTGCTAGTGTGTGTCAGGCTGACTTCCACTGACTGTAGTGTGCCCACTGCCAGTGCCCACCCCTGTCATCCCGTGTGGCACAGGACTTTGCATCAAAAAATGGCATTTCATTTTTACACTTTAGTGTAATTTCAGTTGCTTGCCTGCTAGTGTGTGTCAGGCCGACTTCCACTGACTGTAGTATGCCCACTGCCAGTGCCCACCCCTGTCATCCCGTGTGGCACAGGACTTTGCATCAAAAAAGGCAATTTATTTTTTCACTTTAGTGTAATTTCAGTTGCTTGCCTGCTAGTTTGTGTCAGGCCGAATTCCACTGACTGTAGTGTGCCCACTGCCAGTGCCCACCACTAATACCGGGTGGCACAGTAGCTTGCTGATAAATAAGGCATTTAATTTTTAGACAGTAGTCTAAATTCAGTTGCTTGCCTGCTGCCAATGTGTGTCAGGCCCACTTCCACAGACTGTAGTGTGCCCACTGCCAGTGCCAACCACTGATACCAGGTGGCACAGTAGCTTTCTGATAAATAAGGCATTTCATTTTTAGACAGTACTCTAATTTCAGTTGCTTGCCTGCTGCCAGTGTGTGTCAGGCCCACTTCCACTGACTGTAGTGTGCCTACTGCCAGTGCCCACCACTGATACCGGGTGGCACAGTAGCTTGCCGATAAATAAGGCATTTAATTTTTAGACAGTAGTCTAAATTCAGTTGCTTGCCTGCTGCCAGTGTGTGTCAGGCCCACTTCCACAGACTGTAGTGTGCCCACTGCCAGTGCCAACCACTGATACCGGGTGGCACAGTAGCTTGCCGATAAATAAGGCATTTAATTTTTAGACAGTAGTCTAATTTCAGTTGCTTGCCTGCTGCCAGTGTGTGTCAGGCCCACTTCCACAGACTGTAGTGTGCACACTGCCAGTGCCCACCACTCATACCGGGTGGCACAGTACCTAGCATGCGTAGTACCATTTATCTAAAAAAAAATGACAGGCAGAGGCAGGCCACCCCGCAGGGGCCGTCGTGGTCCCTGGAATAATGCCTAGTGTTCAGAGGCCACGTACCCTGAACCCCAAAAATTCTAAGGACATAGTTGACTGGCTTAGACAGGACACCCAATCTTCAACAGCTTCCGCTAAGAACCTTGACGCACCATCCTCCTCCAGCTCAGCTTCGGTCACCTGCTCTCAAGTTACCACGCTCCCGCCCGCCGCCACCCCCACCACTACCACCACAGCCACCACAGCCGCTTCACTCTATCCGTCAGTGGAGTTATTTACACATCAGTTGGATGCAATTAGTGATGCGCAACCATTATTGCCAGATGATGTAGATTACAGGGATATGTCTCAGTCAGGCAGGATTACACACATGGACGTACAGTGTGATGATGATGATGATGATGTTGTACCCGCTGCTGCTTCCTTTGCTGAGGTGTCAGATACAAGTGAAGCGGTTGATGATGACGATGTGTCCTCGGATGCCACGTGGGTGCCTGCTCGAAGAGAAGAAGAGGAGGAAAGTTCAGAAGGGGAGACAGAGAGAAGGAGGAGACGAGTTGGAAGCAGGGGGAGGTCGTCGCAAAGAGTTAGTGGCACAATCAGACAGTTATCGGCACCCGGAGTCAGCCAGACAGCACGCCAGTCAACGCATACTGTTGCTACCACCAGAATCCGTCATTGCAAAGCTCAGCAGTGTGGCATTTTTTTGTGTGTCTGCCTCTGATAACGCCAATGCCATTTGCAACCTGTGCCAAAAGAAACTGAGTCGTGGGAAGTCCAACACCCACCTCGGTACAACTGCTTTGCGAAGGCACATGATCTCACATCACAAACGCCTATGGGATCAAAACATGAGTACAAGCAGCACACAAACTCAAAGCGACCATGCTCCTCCTGGTCCAGCATCTTCAGCCACGTCAACCACTGCTGTCCTCCCTGCCCCCTCTCAACCAACCGCCATTCCGCCTCTCACCTTCAGCAGTCCCTGCTCATCTGCCCACAGTCAGGTGTCTGTCAAGGACATGTTTGAGCGTAAGAAGCCAATGTCACAGAATCACCCCCTTGCCCGGTGACTGACAGCTGGCTTGACGGACCTCTTAGCCCGCCAGCTTTTACCATACCAGCTGGTGGAGTCTGAGGCCTTCAAAAAATTTGTCGCTATTGGGACACTATTGGAAAGTACCCTGACGAAATTTGTTTTCAAAAAAGGCAATCCCAAACCTCTACAATGTCATTGAAAAGGAAGTCATGACATGTCTGGCACACAGTGTTAGGGCAAGGGTACATCTGACCACTGATACCTGGTCTGCAAAGCACGGTCAGGGCAGCTATATCACGTACACTGCGCATTGGGTCAATCTGCTGACGGCTGACAAGCATGGAATGCGTGGCTCCGCAGCGGAGTTGGTGACACCGCCACGACTTGCAGGCAGACCTACTGCCACCTCCTCTACTCCTACTCCATCCTCTTCGATATCCTCCTCGGCTGAGTCCTCTTCTGCTGCGGCGTCTGGCTGCACATCAACTGAATCCCCCCAGCTCCCCAGGGGCTATTCCACATCCCGGATACGACAGTGTCACGCTGTCTTGGGGTTGACTTGCCTGAAAGCAGAGAGCCACACAGGACCAGCACTCCTGTCCGCCCTGAACGCACAGGTGGATCAGTGGCTGACCCCGCACGAACTGGAGATCGGCAAAGTGGTGTGTGACAATGGTATAAATTTATTGGCGGCATTGAATTTGGGCAAGTTGTCACATGTGCTGTGCATGGCACATGTGTTGAATCTGATCGTACAACGCTTTGTGTCTAAGTACCCAGGCTTACAGGATGTCCTGAAGCAGGCCAGGAAAGTGTGTGGCCATTTCAGGCGTTCCTACACGGCCATGGCGCACTTTTCCGATATTCAGCGGCGAAACAACATGCCAGTGAGGCGCTTGATTTGCGACAGCCCGACACGTTGGAATTCAACACTCCTAATGTTCGAATGCCTGCTCCAACAAGAAAAAGCCATCAACGAGTATTTGTATGACCAGGGTGCTAGGACAGCCTCTGCGGAGCTGGGAATTTTTTTGCCACGTTACTGGACGCTCATGCGCAATGCCTGTAGGCTCATGCGTCCTTTTGAGGAGGTGACAAACCTAGTCAGTCGCACCGAAGGCACCATCAGCCACCTTATACCATTTGTTTTCTTCCTGGAGCGTGCCCTGCGAAGAGTGCTGGATCAGGCCATAGATGAGCGTGAAGAGAAAAAGGAAGATTTGTGGTCACCATTACCACCAGAAACAGCCTTGTCATCATCGCTTGCCGGACCTGCGGCAACGCTGGAAGAGGAGTCTGAGGATGAGGAGTCAGAGGAGGAATGTGGCGGCTTTGAGGAGGAGGAAGACCAACCACAGCAGGCACCCCAGGGTGCTCGTTGTTGTCACCTATCTGGGACCCATGGTGTTGTACGTGGCTGGGGGGAAGAACAGACCATCAATGACATCAGTGAGGACGAGGAATGGGAAATGAGTAGCTCTGCATCCAACCTTGTTCAAATGGGGTCTTTCATGCTGTCATGTCTGTTGAGGGGCCCTCGTATAAAAAGGATGAAAGAGAACGACCTGTACTGGGTGGCCACGCTACTAGACCCCCGGTATAAGCAGAAAGTGGCAGAAATGTTACCAAATTACCGAAAGTCGGAAAGGATGCAGCAGTTCAAAACTAAAAAATATGCTTTACACAGCTTATAAGGGGGATGTCACAGCACAACGGGAATCTAACAGTGGAAGAGGTGAGTGTAATCCTCCTCCTACCACGGCGGCAAGGACTGGACGATTTACAGATGTGATGTTGATGGAGGACATGCAGAGCTTTTTCAGTCCTACACATCGCCACAGCCCTTCGGGATCCAGCCTTAGAGAACGACTCGACCGACAGGTAGAAGAATACCTCGCCTTAACAGCAGATATCGACACTCTGAGGAGCGATGAACCCCTTCACTACTGGGTGTGCAGGCTTGACCTGTGGCCTGAGCTATCCCAGTTTGCGATAGAACTTCTGGCCTGTCCTGCTTCAAGTGTCCTGTCAGAAAGGACTTTCAGTGCAGAAGGAGGCATTGTCACTGACAAGAGAAGTCGCCTCGGTCAAAAAAGTGTTGATTACCTCACCTTCATAAAGATGAATGGGGCATGGATCCCGAAGGGACTGACAGTGGGGGATACGTTTCACTAACAAAAGGCCTGATTACATGCCTTGGCCTCAAAATGGTCCCCACACTGCTGTATTTAATGTCTGCATAAAGGATGACTTTCGTGAATTCTCCGCCACCAACTAGGGTTCAAGCCGCAATGTTTTAGTCACTTTTCTGCCTGGAAAACATCAATTTTTCCGGCCGTTGCTACAATAGCGGCTGCAACTATGCCATTATTTTTCAGGCATGTGTACATGCCTAATTTTTATGTCCTATGGTGCAGCACTGTGGCTGCAAAAACAAAACAAAAAAATGCACATACAAGTGTCAATTCCCCTTCATGATCATTACCTTGTTGTGGTGAAGGGGCTTGCGTATCACAATGAAGCAATCATCACCTCTATGAGTGTGTTGGCAATGTTGCCACACCCAAGACGATAAGGCAGTTGCTTCATTATGGTCAGACCAAAAGCGATCGGACGGCTGGATAATATTTCATAGAAAAAACATTAATTTACCTTTTTTTTTATATGTTGTATGGGTTTTTAATACATAAAATAAAAAATCATAATAAAGTCTCTTAATAGTTTATTAGAAATAATGCAGACAATTAAAAAAAATCCCCATCGATTCCAATACAAAGCAAGTACAGAGCTCAGAACAAAATTATTTCATGATGTCGTAATGGTTCGTTAATTCAACAATGTTTAATCAATTCGACACACGTCCCCGGATAGGGTACGTAACAGGGATTAAACTGATAGGAATAGTACTAGTTAAGACACCTCTCATATAGGGTGTCACAGCACATTGCTCTGTGCACGCGCAGTGCCCCAATTTGGGAGTAAGAGGACCGGCCAAGCTGCTTTTTCCATCTCCCGGTTCCTAAAATCAATTCAGTTTGGTGTATGAGAGTTTGGTCTGTCACTGTGAAGGCAGTCGAAGGTACCCGGCCTAAATTTTTTTTCACAAAAGGCAATCCCTGATATGGGACGTAACAGGGATTAAACTGATGAGAATAATACTACAGAAAATACTACTCATATCGGGTGTGACAGTAAATTGCACGGCGCAGACGCAGTGACCGTCGATTAAAACAGAGTGGAGGGAGCCAGTGTTTTTTTAACCATCTCCCCGTTCGAAAAATCTATTCAATAAATGGACCCCAGATTGGGGACGTTAGAGGGATTAAACTTATGAGAATAGTACTACAGAAAATACCACTCATATGGGGTGTGACAGTAAATTGCACGGCACAGACGCAGTGACCGTGGATAAAAACAAAGGGGAGGGAGCCAGCGTTTTTTTAACCATCTCCCCGTTCGAAAAATCAATTCAATTCATCTATCGGGGACCCTTGGTGTTGTACGTGGCTGGGTGGAGGAAGAAACCTTCAATGACATCACCGGGACGTGGCTAGCTTGGTATCCAAACTTGTGCAAATGGGGAGTTTAGCGTTGTGCAAATGGACTGTTTGCGGTGCATTAAAAGGGGAGTTTGGTCTGTTAATGTCTGTGAAGCGGGCGTAACCCTTACACTACCTGATCGATACAACATCATACCTAATCGTATACACACACTGGATGTTTTAAAGCATGTTATTTCAAACAATTTTGGAATGTTAGTTGATTTATGCCCTTTATGGATTAAAACCCGACTCTGCGTCCACTATGTAATTTTCCATGGGAGTTTTGCCATGGATCCCCCTACGGCATGCCACAGTTCAGGTGTTAGTCCCCTTGAAACAACTTTTCCATCACTATTGTGGCCAGAAAGAGTCTCTGTGGGTTTTAAAATTCGCCTGCCTATTGAAGTCTATGGCGGTTCGCCCGTTCGGGAACATTTGCGGAAGTTCGCATTCGACGTTCGCGAACGGAAAATTTCATGTTTGCGACATGACTAATGTTAACTACTCCTTCTGACAGCTCCATAAATTTACGATCTGGGTCCAAGTTTAAGACAGCACTAGTCGCTGGAGAAGGAGTATCCGAATTGTGGACACTCAGATTTATTTTCTTTTTACAACAGTCAGGCAGCATGAGTTAATGTGTTACTCGTCTGCAAGATAACCCAACCCAGCAGGCCAGTAGTTTTCAGCTTTCTTTGACCTGTGCCTGCAGAAATTCCAGAAACATCCTAGTGCAGCTCCTGACAAACTGTACCTCCCCCCACTTTACACAGATCAGGGCCCGGTACATTAAAAAAAAAGACGTCCTAAAGAGTGAGATAGTCTAATGTCAATGGAATAAAAGTACATATATTTATATATCTAATTACCTCATATCTTTCTATATATCTATTTATCTCTATCTGTCTATCCCCCTGGTATGAAAGATTTGATTTTTGTGTTGCTGTCTGTAGCTATTAAATAAATAGGACGTGTCCATTACCTTTATTTGTGCAATCAGCATTCATGGTACACTTAAAGGGAACCTGTCATGAACTTTATGCTGCCCTCACTCAGGGCAGCATAAAGTAGTGACAGACCAGCTGATTTCAGCAGTGTGTCTCTCATGAGCTAAAAGTAAGTGGTTGCCAAGAACCGGCATCATAATCACTGAAGCACAGGCGTTAAAAAGAATCAAAGTTACCTGAAAAGAGTCAGAGTTTTTCATAATCTCTCATAATCTCTCCCCATCCATCTGATGATGATTGATAGTCTCCTTACTTTTTGCCCTAAAAGAGAACTGTCAATCATCAGCAGATGGGCGGGGAGAGCAGGAGCTTATGAATGACTCTGACTCTTCTCACGTAGCTTTGATGCTTTTCAAGGCCTGTACAGCAATGATTATGATTATAAATGAGCAAACCGAAGCTGACAAAGTGGAATTCGTTATGAATTTCAGGAAAAATTTGATCCTCAACAAATGCGAATTTCCTTGCGATTTGTGGTAACGCAATTTTTCCTAAAATGGCGGCTACACGTGTGAGGACATGGGGCAAGGAACTCTGGGAAAGCAAGGTGACCCATAACGCCAGGCATGCAGTCAATCAGCAGCCAGCCATCCCTGTGATGTCACAGACCTATAAATATGGTGGCCATCTTGTATTCAGAAATTTTCCAGCGTTCTGAGTGCAGGGACAGACGTGAGACAGCAATAGTAAAAAACTCATTGTGAAAAAAAAACCTGAAAAAACAATTTATAAGTGCATGGAAAGGATAGGGAGGAATTATTTCACAGCATTTTAGTGCAAGGAGAGACGTCAGAAGGCGCTAGGAACAGTGCTCGAAAAGGGATTTACAAGTGCAGGGAAAGATTAATTGGGGATCCAAATAGCCATTATACAGCTCTGTCAATCCAGCAATTTGTTCTTGTTATTGGGGTGCAAGTGCTATGATGAAAAGCCTTTAGTGGCCTATTTCAGTACAAAAAGAAAAAAAATATATACGCACTTCACTGTTGCAGTTATTTGTGGTGAAAGCGTTTAGTGGCCTATTTCAGTACAAAAAGAAAAATATATTCACTTCACTATTGCAGTTCAGGCCCGCCGGATCCGTCAGAACGCAAGTCGCCTGAAAGCATTTGAAGACTGATCAGGATCCTGATCAGTCTTCAAAATGCTTTCAGGTTTCCATGGCAGCCAGGATGCTACTGAAGTCCTGGCTGCCATGGTACTTCGCAGCAGTGTACTTACCTGCGCTGCGGCCGCCCCTTCATGGCGTCACAGGTCCCCGAGGCGCATTGATCAATGCGCCGCCCGGACCTGTGACGTCATGAAGGAGCACCCGGGGGCCGCAGCGCAGGTAAGTACACTGCTGCGGAGTACTTACCATGGTAGCCAAGACTTCAGTAGCGTCCTGGCTGCCATGGTAACCGATCGGAACTGCTACTGCGCATGCACAGAGCTAAACGTCGGATACGGTGATGCACCGAAACAATGTTTAGCTTTATTCCGGATCCGGATTAATGCACTTCAACGGGCATTAATTCCGGATCTGGCGTTACAGCAAGTCCTCTGGATTTTTCTCCGGCCAAAAAACTTTTGGGTACTGAACGGATGACATCCTCATGCATCCTGAATGGATTTATCTCCATTCAGAATGCATTAGGACAGTGGTCAGCAAACTGCGGCTCTAGAGCCACATGTGGCCCTTTAGCCCCTTGATATCGGCTCTTCCAGGCTCACATGTACAGTGCGATCGCAGTGAAGGCTCTGTACTCACCGCTTCCTGGTCCTCGGCTGTAGGCTGTGCAGGGCTGCGCACAGTGTGAGGCGCTGGTGGTTAGGAGCAGCGGCATCCAGGAGCAGGAGAGGTAAGTGCTTTTTTATTTTTGAAACTTGGGGCTGATCTGAGGCAATGGGGTGATGAGAATCATAATGGGGGATATGAGAGGCATCATTGATGATAATGGGAATGATGAGAGGCATCATGGATAATAACAGGGTTGATAAGAGGCATCATGGATGATAATGGGGATAAGGAGAGGCATGGGGCTCTTATCTAAGGTCTGATTGGGGGTCATTTACTTTGGGATCTGACCTGATGTCTGATCTGAGGGAGGTCTTATTAACATTGGGGTCTGATTAGTGGTTTGACCTGAGGTGTAATGAAAATTATATATTTTTTTTCATATTGTTCTCCTCTAAAGCCTGAAACGGTTGTGGAGGGTGAATCGTTGTGGAGTGAAATATGTAGTGTCGAGGATTGTGAAAGGTATGTTCAGATGGTTAGGAATACCCTTATTAAGTTAATAACAATTTACTTTCCTATATAGTTTACGTTTAAAAAATTTGGCTCTCAGAAAAAATTAAATCGCTGTTTTGTTGATATTTGGCTCAGTTGACTAATAAGTTTGCTCACCACTGCATTAGGATAATCCTGATCAGTAGTTTTCCGGCATAGAGCTGTGATATATTGTAAAGACCTGTTTTCAGTATATTACTGGTGAAATAAAAATAAATTTGCCGTCCAGAGCAACAGATATCTGTTGAAAAGCCTGTTGTGTAAAAGTAGAACAAAAATTGGGCCTAATTGCCAATCTGCGGTGCAGTGATATATTCTGAAGCCCTGTTTTCAGTGTATTAGTGGCGTAATAAAAATATTTTCACCATCCAGCATTGTACTTCTCTGTTGAAAAGCCTGTTGTGTAGAAGTAGAACAAAGTTTGGGCCTAATTCACGTTCTGCAGTGCAGTGATATATTGTATGTTCAATATCTTTTTATTAAGGTATAGAAGCATAACAGTAGAATCAACAGACTCAAGTCAATTCAGTCAAAAAGCATAGACAATGGACATGTAAATACATGAGAACTCATTGCATAATAGAGATTAAGGGGCATAGGCCCGTCAGTAGAAGTACCTAGTAATACATGACATTGACATTGTACTAAAGTAAAGGCTTCGAGTCCATGATCAGAACACTAAACAAGGGGAAACAACTCATGTCGCCATTGCCTCCTCGATGATCAATGACATATAAGTTTCAAACCAGACATAGTTTGATATGAATACTAATGCATGAACACTCCCTATCAGTAAGCAAATGTTAGCACTAGGGAAGGGGACTATCAGCTAGCTAAGTCATGCCTGCGGAGGATCTGGCTGGGGTAATTCTTCAAGCTATTTTTGCCAGTAATCTAGCCAAGGTTTCCAAGTTTTCAAGTACCCAGCCCTATTCCTATTTTCCCAACCTGCCAGTTCCTCCATTCGGCATACATCCTGCAATTTCTGGTTGATGGATGATTCCACCGACTGCCAGAAATCCCTCAGCTTCGGACATGACGACCAAATATGAGAGATACTACCCACCCCTTCAAGACATCTCCAACATCTGTCTGTTGAGAGTACTCCTATGATATGCAAAAAGACAGGCGTCCTGTACCACCTGGTTAGAATCCTAAGGGAGTTCTCTTAAACCTTAATACACCTTGAAAAGCCATGGGAATTGGCCAGTACTCGTAATTTAGCACTATCGTCTAGCTGAATGTTGAGTTCTTTCTCCCATACAGAGATGTATGTTGGAAGCTGTTGGTCTCTTATCAACAGCAATTGCTTATATATTAGAGAAAGACACTTCAGTGGTGACACAGGCAATGTAACATAGTTTACAACCAGGTGGGAACAGGTAATGGAAGGAGCTGTGAGCTTTTAAACTTACGGCATATCGCCTCAAATTTTCCTTTCTGAAGGAAGCTTCACGTATAACGTGAAGTCACTGAAAGTGCCATATAATAATCGCATGATGTCAAAGTGAGAGCTAAATCTCCCACTTTCAGGTTTGAGACCTCCCGCCAAAGGGCAGACTCCCCAGAGAATTTGTCATACATAAACAGTGGCAATAAGAGAAGCGGAGACAAGGGGGACAATCGGCCTCCCTGCATGTTAAAAGCCGGGGACCTGCAGCATGTACGGATGGTGAACTTCGTGAGACCACTTACTAGATTGGCACTCTCTGCAGTATTCTTGGGCAACCACAACAATCGTTCTCCCCTATACCCCAATAACGCTCTCTCCAGGTCAATGTGCATGGGTGCAGGGAGTGGCCTCACTAAGGACAACCACCTCTCCAGCTGAATGGCTTGTACATACATATTCACATCTGGAAGCGAGTTGCCACATCTCTTCCTCTGTCCAGTGAGCAAGGAAATAGAAAGTCTGGCTCTCTTGCCGCCCCACAAAAATCTGCTAAAGAGCAACCTCAGCTTAATTAGGTAATTGTTTGGTGGGACCAGGGGTAGTGAACGCAGTAAATATAGTAATTGTGGCAAGACAAAAGTGGTGAGTACATTTTTCCTACCAAGCCAAGATATTAAGTGTGATGAGTTTTTTGTCAGAAAGCCCTGGATTTTGTCGAGCAATGGGGAGAAATTCAGCTGAAAGAGGAGGTTAGAATTGCTAGGTACATTTACCCCCAGATATTTAATAGCACTCATTGGCCACTTAAATGGTGTCATAGCTTTCACTCTGTTCTCCAATCCCAGACCCAGTGCAATCCCCAGCGCCTCTGACTTATCGAAATTGATCTTAAAATTAGACACTGCACTAAACAGGTCAAAAATTCCTAATACCTTGGGAAGGGGATCCACTGGGTTTGTGAGTATCAACAGAAAGTCGTCGGCAAATGCTGCCATCCTATGGGTGAAATTGCCCAGTCACAGGCCTTGAATACAGGGCGTCTTTCTAACTTTCAGGAGCAAAGTTTCCAATGTAAGAATAAAGAGTGTGGGGGAGAGGGGACACCCTTGTCTTGTACCGTTTTTGATGGAGAAGGCGTTCGACATGGTCCCATTGACCATGATTCTTGTGGACGGCAAGGAATACATAGCAAAAATGGCTGATACAAACTCTCTCGGGAAGCCAAATGTGAACAAAGCACTTTGCATATACTGCCAGATGACCCTGTCGAACACCTTCTCAGCGTCTGTCCCCAACAGCAAAAGAGGTGATCTTTTCTGTTTCACGTGGAACACCGCTGGAGCACTCTGCTAATATTGTGCCTGGGAGGGAAGAGAGACACAAAACCGACTTGCTCCTCTCCAATCAATTTAGGGAGCAGACCTTCTATGCGATGACTAAGAAGTTTGGCCCACCACTTTAAGTCAGTATTGAGCAAGGAAATGGGCCTGTAACTCCCACAGAGCTTCACATCCTTCCCTTCCTTGTGAATGATAGTTATATGTGCGATCTGTGCCTGGGAGGGAATGGAGCCACCTCTAAGCAGCGCATTACATAAACGTACAAAGTGAGGGATCAGGACCCCCCTAAACTTCTTGTAATATGAGATAGGAAAACCGTCTGTGCCAAGGCTTTTGCCCCCCCCTCCCCCCCGTAAACGGGCTGAGCAAGTTGACTATCTGCCTCCGATAGGGTAGGGACTTTAATAGAAGCCAAAAAGGTGTCAATATGAGCTTGCAATTGTTTCTGCGGAACACTCCCCTGGTCTAAGTTGTAGAGTATAGTGTAAAAGTTTCAGAATTCTTGGGCTATAGCAGGGGTATTAAGTAATCTGCCCACATGTTTAGCCTTTATCGCTGGTATGAATGCCTTATTTCTCTGTGCCCTTAACAGGCTAGACATTACCTTGGACCCTTTGTTTCCATGCATATGGTATTTAAAGCGCAAGGACTGCAAAGTTCGCGCTGATTTAACGTTAAGGAGATCCTTTAACTGCAAGCTCAAGACCCTAAGTATCTCCTGGACTTCTGTAGTCTGGGATCTTTTATGCAGAGCCTCGAACGAAGCAATTTGATGTAGTAGGGAGTTCATTTTTTGTGTCCTCGATTTCTTAACTCTAGTACCAATACTGATCAGTTCCCCCCTAATCACTACTTTTTGAGTTTCCCAAACTATGGGGGTAGGGACTTGTCCATTATCATTCTCCTGGAAATACTCAGTGAGTTTCTGTAAGATATGAGACCTATGTAACTCATCTTCTAATAAGGTGTCATTCATTCTCCAAGACCTAGCCCTGAACACAAATTCATCTGAACACGGACAGGAGCATGATCAGAGACGGAAATGCTACAAATTTCCGCATCGCTTACAGAGGGTAGGGAATGGTTGGACACAAAGATGTGGTCTAGGCGCTGATAAGAGTCATGAGTCCTGGAATAATAGGTGAAATCTCATTCTTCAGGGTTTATGACTCTCCAAACATCCGACACTTGCAGCTCCGCCAACACAAATTGGAGTTTGCGCATTTGTCGCCTAGGGACTGGTCTAGTCATAGATGTAGTATCCCTCACAGGACCCATAACTAGATTCAGATTTCAGCTGCTTCAGGGTTTTGATAAGCCATTTAATTTGCTGCACATAAGGAGAATACACGTTAGCAAACGTCACCTTCCCATTTAAACACTGCTCCTTAAGAAAAAGGAACCTGCCCTCTACTTCCTCTAGTTTCGAGAGCAAGGTGAAGGGTAAATTCCTACTCATCCCAATTGATACCCCTCTAGCTGCTGAGGAGTAGGTAGTGTGGTACCAAGTGGGGAAGCATTTACTGTATATGGTAGGTAGGTGGAAACGCCTGAAATGCGTTTCCTGAAGGAAGATCAAGTCTGACCCTTCTTTCTTAAGCATATGGTAAACTTGACTGCACTTCTGCGGGTGTTCATACCGTTTGCATTTAGAGAAATAACCTTGACGCCAGTCATAGCTCTCTAAATGAGACAGTAGGTCTGCTGACAGTTATACGAGCAGGACATTGGCGACAAAACAACAGGGAACAGAAAACTGAACATATCAACATTGGTAAGAACCACTGGGGTCCTATGGGCACTTTCAAGCACCGTGTATCCACAGAAAACATATTAACAGATTCCGGGGGGGGGGGCTACAAATTGTTAGGATAGCTCCGCACATTCAAATATACCGCAACACCGGCCTATAACATGAGAACTATAATTACCATAATAACCAGCCATCTTAGGCCTAAAGAAGCCAGAGAGGCAAGGCCCTCGTAGTGGGGCCTCTCCCCAGATTTTTTGGGGAGTAAAGAAAAAACTAGTGTCACATTTCAGCCTACAGAAAGGGTGAGACAAACCCAGAAGAACCTCTGGTCATGGCATCCGTCCACATGGGCAGACTTCCTCCTTGGTGACTTGAGCTTCTGCGACAGGCACCATGGCTGGGATACAGGAAGTTTTGGGAGACTCCCAGGTAGTTCCAGTGGCATCCAAGAAGGTATCTCCGCCGGCTCAATCTTAAATGCCTCCCAGATCCACTGTAGGTCTCCAGGCACCCGGACAATATATTGCTTCCCCTCTACTGTGGTGCTTCATCCAAATGGAAAGAGCCACCGCACCGGCAGTAAAATATATTCGCCGTCCAGCGTTGCATATATCTGTTGAAAAGCCTGTTGTGTAAAAGTAGAAAAAAAATTGGGCCTAATTGACGTTCTGTGGTGCAGTCATATATTCAGAAGCCCAGTTTGCCGTGTATTATTGGCTAAATAAAAATATATTCACCGTCCAGCATTGTACTTTTCTGTTGAAAGTGGGAAAAAATTAGGGCCTAATTGCCGCTTAGCGGTGCAGTGATATATTCGGAAACCCAGTTTGCTGTGTATTAGTGGAAGAAAAAAAATCACCGTTCATCGTTACATTTATCTGTTGATAAGCCTTGTGTAGAGTAAAAGTTGTAAAAAATAAAGGCCTATTAGCGATGTAGGTATATGCGGTAAAGTCTTTTTTGCGGTGAAATTTTTTTTCTGTGAAACAGGATTTTTTGGGGAAATTTTATGGGTGATTGTACACCCTTTTGTGGTAGAGGCCGAATTACGTAGTGGGGAAATTTGTAATATGCAAGGGCCTTTTTTTCCGTTAAATTTATGGGTGATTGGACACCTCCTTTTGCGGTATGGACCAAATTACTTAGTGGTGAAATTCTTAATGTTGTCCACTAACCCCATAAAGGCCTTTCTGGTGCGGATTAAACACAGATAAGTCATTACAAAGACTGCTGCTAGGGTTGAGGGAACCTGAACTGTAAAGTTCGGGTTCGTACCAAACTTTTGGTTTTTTTTGTACCCGGACATCAACCCAGACATTTCCATAAAAGTTTGGGTTCAAGTTCAGTGTTCAGCGATTTCTTGATGCTTTTTGAAAGGCTGCAAGGCAGCTAATCAACAAGCGTTTCACTAGTCTGCCCGTAGAAGCCATCACAGTCATGCCTACTATTAGCATGACTGTGATTGGCCAAGAGCAGCATGTCACCCAGCCTCTATATAGGCTGGAGTCACATAGCGCCGCACGTCACTCTGAAGAACACTCTTTTTGCAAGATAGTAATAAAGGTGTTCATGAATTTCTGCACCACCAAATTCAGCACATACGCCAGACAAGGGATGTGTGTCAAACCGGCTAGGCCACAGCTGCTACGAGATTTTGCCCATTATCGCACACCAGCAGGCCTGGCTTGAGGCTCAGTGACACCAACCACTCATTGGTCTGTTGTCCCATGCCCGTCCACAGCTCCTGCGCGGTGTGGGGTTTGTCCCCCAAACAGATTAGTTTCAGAACAGCCTGTTGTCGTTTCCCCCTGGCTGTGTTGATGTTGGTGGTGAAGGTGCTACACTAATAGGATGAGGAGGTGGTAGAGGAGGAGGAAGCGGAGTAGGAGGAGGAGGCAACAGGAGGCAAAGAGAAATGCCCTGCAATCCTCGGGGGCGGACATGCGCCAAACTGCTATCCGCTTCTGGCCCAGCCGCCACTACATTTACCCAGTGTGCTGTTAGGGAGATATAACTTCCCTGCCCGTGCTTACTGGTCCACATATTGGTGGTTATGTGCACCATGCCACAGATGCTGTTGCGCAGTGCACACCTGATTTTGTCCGACACTTGTGCAGGGAAGGGATGGCTCGTCTGGAAAAGTAGTGGCGGCTTGGAACCACGTACTGCGGGACAGCCACCTCCGTAAGTTTTTTAAAAGTCTCCATCCATCTCCACCAGACAGAATGACAGCATTTCAAAGGACCAGGAATTTTGAAATCCTGGCATTCAGGGCGGGTGGGTAGAGAGGTACTTCCTTTTTCTATTTCTCTCCAGTGTTTGGGAGATGGACAGCTGAACGCTTCGATAGTGTGGCTAGGTATAGTGTGGAGATGCTTGGTGATGGTGAAAGATGTGGTGGCCTTGCTGCCACATCCTCTGTTTGCAGGGTGGCAGGTGCCACTGTTACTCACTTGTGCAAAGGTTTAGAGCATTTATTTTAACTATTTATGTATTTTAGGATATTGTAAGTTATTAAGTGCAGGGCACTTGTCCTACTCTTACCACCATTTTGATTCAATTTCCAGCCCTCTAGCCCTTTCCATTACTTTTTTAGAGCCATTTTAGTGCCCCAAAGTTGAGGTCCCCATTGACTTCAAGGGGTTCGGGGTCAAGTTCGGGTTCCGAACTCGAACTTTGCGGCGAAGTTTGGCCGAACCTGGCGAACCCGAACTTCCCAGTGCTCGCTCAACACTAACTGCTGCCAATTACCAGATCAAATTGTCCCCATTCTTCAATAGAGAAGTCCCGAACTATTCACCGGCGAACATCTCATGTTCGCGTCCGCCCCTATTCATCATCATTGAGCAAACTTTGACCCTGTATCTCAATCAGCAGACACATTCCAGCCAATCAGCATACCCTCCCACCCAGACCCTCCCACCTCCTATCAAAAAGCAAGGACAGCATTCATCTTAGATTCATTCATAAGCTGCAGTGTTAGTTAGAGCAGGGAGAGTGCTGCTGCTGCTGCTGAATTAATATAGGGAAAGCGTTAGCTAGGCCAGTTTTCTGTGTCCACTCCAGTCCTCAAAGACTGATCTACTGTAAGGACAGCGTCCTGACAACACCCCAAAAAGCCCTTTTTTGGGCTGGTACATCAGTCTGCTTTTATTTTATTTATATATATATATATATATATATATATATATTGCAATTGCCTGCCCCTGTGTGAGAGGCCACAGGCCCACAGACTGTACTGTGTGCACACCACTCATATAGGGTGGCACAGTACCTTGCAGATAAAAAAGTCCCTTAATTTGTACCCTTTAATATAATTACAGTTGCCTGCCAGTGAGTGTCAGGCCAACAGACTGTACTGTGCCCACTGCCAGTGCCCACCACTCATATCGGGTGGCACAGTACCTTGCAGATAAAAAAGTCATTTAATTTTTACCCTTTAATATAATTGCAGTTGCCTGCCAGTGAGTGTCAGGCCCACAGACTGTACTGTGCCCACTGCCCACCACTCATATAGGGTGGCACAGTACCTTGCAGATAAAAAAGTAATTTAATTTTTACCCTTTAAAATAATTGTAGTTGCCTGCCAGTGAGTGTCAGGCCCACAGACTGTTCTGTGCCCACTGCCAGTGCCCACCACTCATATCGGGTGGCACAGTACCTTGCAGATAAAAAAGTCATTTAATTTTTCCTCTGTAATATAATTGCAGTTGTCTGCCAATGAGTGTCAGGCCCACAGACTGTACTGTGCCCACTGTCCACCACTCATATAGGGTGGCACAGTACCTTGCAGATTATAAAGTCATTTAATTTTTCCTCTGTAATATAGTTGCAGTTGCCTGCCAGTGAGTGTCAGGCCAACAGACTGTACTGTGCCCACTGCCCACCACTCATATATGGTGACACAGTACCTTGCAGATAAAAAGTAATTAAATTTTTCCTCTGTAATATGATTACAGTTGCCTGCCAGTGTGTGTCAGGCCTACAGACTGCACTGTGCCCACTGCCCACCACTCATATAGGGTGGCACAGTACCTTGCACGCATAGTAACACTAATAAAAAAAAGAAATTAAAGGCAGAGGCAGGCCACCCCGCAGGATCCGTCGTGGTCATGGTGCTGTGATTTTCATTTGGCCCTAGAATAATGCCCAGTGTTCAGAGGCCACGTACCCTGAACTCAAAAAATTCTGAGGACATAGTTGACTGGCTTACAAAGGACACCCAATCTTCTACAGCTTCCGCAGAACCTTGACGCACCATCCTCTTCCAGCTCAGCTTCGGGCACCTCTCAAGGTACCACTCACCCGCCCACCGCCACCACCAAAACTAGCACCAAAGCCGCTTCACTTTATCTGTCAGAGGAGTTATTTACACATCAGTTGGAAGAAATGAGTGATGCGCAACCATTATTGCCAGAGGATGTAGATAACAGTGATATGTCTCAGTCAGGCAGCATTACAAACATGGACGTACAGTGTGATGATGATGATGTTATACCCGCTGCTGCTTCCTTTGCTGAGTTGTCAGATACAAGTGAAGCGGTTGATGATGACGATGTGTCCGTGGATGTCACTTGGGTGCCCGCTCGAAGAGAAGGATAAGATGAGGAGCTAGTGGCACAGTCAGACAGCATGTATCGGCACCCGGGGTGAGCCAGACAGCACGCCAATCACCGCATGCTGTTGCCACCACCAGAATGGCGTAATTGCAAATCTCAGCAACGTGCCATTTTTTGTGTGTGTCTGCCTCTGATAACAGCGATGCCATTTGCAACCTGTGCCAAAATAAACTAAGTCATGGGAAGTCCAACACCCACCTAGGTACATTTGCTGGAGAAGAAGAAAATTGGAGGCACTCACCCATGGTTCGGTAAAAATCCACTCTTTATTTCGCACAATGTAGTGCACATAGAAGGCGGGGGTCAGATGTTCGAATCACACAGGTAATACAGCGATAGCTATTTCGCGCTACACGCGCTTCCTCAGGCTGTGATCAATCATCATTACATGCTGACGCCCTTTTAAAGCGCTGGCGTCCATGGTTGCCTAGCAGCCATGCACGTCACTCGCTCCCAATACAGGGCTCTGCGGTTAAGTCCCGCATTTTAGACAAACACAAAAATACACTCAATCACTAGAACCATTATGAATAGCAAATTACAGAAATACAGATAAATCTGCCCGGTCATTTAATCCTAGCTGACCTATTGCTTGTGTCCGGAGGATCCACCTAGCCTCCCGCTGAAGGAGAAGGCGGTGTCTATCCCCCCCATTTATTGGTGGGCGTACTATCTCCAGGCCTATAAAATGCAGAAATTTCAAATCACCATTATGTACCCTTTTGAAATGATCTATCACACGTGGGCAACCTTTTCCTGACGACACAGACACAACATGTTCCCTAATACGCTCATTTACGCTCCTAATCGTTTTGCCTATGCAAAAGCAACCACAGTCGCACACAAGAGCGTAAACGACGTGGGTGCTTTTACAGTTTATAAAATCCTGGATTTTATGTTGGATCCCTGCAACTGTTACTACTTTTCTCTGTAAATTGTACCTACACATAGTGCAATTACCACACCTAAAGTTCCCAATCAATTTACCCTTGGACAGCCAGGTCTCATTCTGTGGGGGCACAAATCTACTCCTCACCACCTTATCCTTAATGGTGTGTGTTCTCCTAAAGGAAATCAACGGTCTCTGTGAAGTAACCTGCATCAGGGTGGGATCCTTCTTTAAAATATCCCAATTATTCAGAATAGCAGAACGAATCCTGTCTGCCATGGGGCTATATTAAAAAGTTAGGGGAAACCTCCTATCTCCCTGCCTTTCACAAGATCCTCGCTCCTTCACCTTCCCTCTCAGGAGGCCCTCCTGGGAGAAGCGTTCTTCAACCTTAACCATATCCTTATGTACCTCTTTCTCAGGATAATTCCTTGACATCAAGCGCTTTTTCAAATCATCTGCTGGCTGACGATATATATCAGTGTCATCATTGATTCTCCGTAACCTGACAAACTGTACAAAGGATACAGACCTTTTACACTTCTGGGATATTAGCTTACGAAAGCCCTCCGTGACCAACTTGTCGCCTCTCACCACGACAGCCACATCCAAAAACTCTAATCGGGACCCCCCGAAATTTAGAGTAAAAAACATCCCCATGCTATTGTTGTTCAGGTACTGGACAAAATCAAGACACTCTTCTTTAGTCCCTGCCCATATGACGAACACGTCATCCACAAATCTCAAATAAGTCTTCATTAGATACGCAAAAGGGTTCAGTACAGAGAAGACCAACTTGTCTTCCAGCCTAGCTAAATAAATATTAGCGAACGTGCACGAGACCGGAGTCCTCATGGCCGTTCCTACTCGCTGTCTGAACCATTCATTGCCAAATCTAAAGACATTATTTTTCAATATGAATGTCAATGTAGTATATGCTGGAGCACTGGGCAATATGGGTCTCAAGAGCCAGTCGATATACTTCGACAAAGGCTCTGTCACTGAGCCAACTCCCGAGATAATGGGACGTCCCGGGGGCTGGCTCAGTTACTTATGTATTTTCGGCAAGAAATATCAACATGGTCTACATGGCACTTCAGGTATCAATTTCTCTTCCGATTTCTTACCCAAAAACCCAGCCTCCACATATCTTTGTATAAGTTTACATAGATCTTCCTGAATGCGGGGGACAGGGTCATCCTGTATCAACTCATACTTTTCACTGTCTTTTAATTGCCTATAAGCCTCAGAGACATAATACGCTGTTGACATCAATACCAAGCTGCCCCCCTTGTCCGCCGGCTTCACAATTATCCCCTTTTGGGCCTGCAGCCATTCAAGGGCTTGTTTCTCTTTTGGAGTTATATTCTCCTGCACTCTGGGATACATCAAGGCACGAACCTCCTTCAATACCTGATGATAAAAGATATCTATGCAGCTGCCGGCAGGCATAGGGGGGCAAAACGTGGACCTGACTCCTCCTGTAAAAGCAGTGACAGGTTCAAGGGTTTCACCCTTTACTTCCACCTCCTCGCCCACTAAAGTCAGTAGACACTCTTTCTCCTGCTCACTTAATCCAGATGACACCCTGAATGCCGCAACATCCGGACCTAATGGGATCTCCCCTGGTAACCTCTGAGTAGCATAATTTTGATTATTATGGAACATTTTAATTAAATGCAATTTCCTCGCAGCTTTAAAGAGATCAATCTCAAATGTGACCGGGTCGAACTGCTCTACAAGGCTGTACCCAAGTCCTCTACTGAGGACTTGGGTGCAGCCATCAGGCAGTTCTATACCCGTTAAATGTATCACCAGTGAACCAGCTGATGGTTCACTGTCATCAGGGGAAGTTCCATTTATTTTTTCCAGGAGACTTGCTTCTTCACTCGATTCGATTTCCTTAACCCTTTTGGACTGTGATTTCCACCCACCCCTCCTGATCCTACGCCTAAAGGGTTATCCTCTTTCCTCGCTAATGCACAATCTTGGGTAGGGTCATCCGAGCCACTCGATTCTGATTCACTGGTCCAGAAGTCACTTCTCTGGCGTCTACTCATTCTTCTTCTGATGGGTTTCTTTTTATTTACTTGCCAATCCAACAGGTGGCCCGACTCATAATCCATTTTATCACGAATGAACTTATCCTTTTTCTTCTCCTTCACCTCCGATTGTATTAGCGAGAGTTTCTTATTTACTTTTTTATCAAATGCTTGGATCTGACCCTCAGTAAGTCTGGCCATAAGCTCGGAACTTGTTCTTTCCAATTCCTCCTTAATGCTTTCATATTCTGTTATATTTCTTTTAAGAACTAAATCCAAAGGGTGTAGGGAGAACTCTGCATGTGCGTGCTGCCATTCTCTCAAAAAGTCCTCATTATTCCCAAATTGGGCTGGTTCCCTGTACATCCGTAAACCGCGTGGTACACGCTGGCTGTCTTTGTAGGCCCGCAGTGAATTAACAGTCCAAAAAAGACGCATCTCTCTATCGGCTAACTTCGTTAGCTTAGCTTCCACTGCTCGGGTGCTAAGATTCTGTAATGTGTCTCTCATGTTACACTGTGTGAAAAATTCATCTGCCCCCTCTCAGCCTTCATTAATTGAGGGTATGACTTCCTCCGAGGTCATTATTACAACAGTCTTCCTTCCAAATGCTATGCAGAAAAGGTCGGGTGCTCAGCTTTTAGTAGTAAGTCTTTACAATGTATAAAATCCAGAGAATCAGCGGCACTCCGACTCCCACAAACAAACCAGGACACTGCGTCCTCCGTCACACCCCTCTGTTTAACCACACTTCCAGTGGTGCTCAATCCACAAGTTCAATGCTGAATAGTACATTTGCTGGAGAAGAAGAAAATTGGAGGCACTCACCCATGATTCGGTAAAAATCCACTCTTTATTTCGCACAATGTAGTGCACATAGAAGGCGGGGGTCAGATGTTCGAATCACACAGGTAATACAGCGATAGCTATTTCGCGCTACACGCGCTTCCTCAGGCTGTGATCAATCATCATTACATGCTGACGCCCTTTTAAAGCGCTGGCGTCCATGGTTGCCTAGCAACCATGCACGTCACTCGCTCCCAATACAGGGCTCTGCGGTTAAGTCCCGCATTTTAGACAAACACAAAAATACACACAATCACAAGAACCATTATGAATAGCAAATTACAGAAATACAGATAAATCTGCCCGGTCACAACTGCTTTGCGAAGGCACATGATCTCACATCACAAACGCCTATGGGATCAACACATGAGTACAAGCAGCACACAAACTCAAAGCCACCATCCTCCTCCTGGTCCAGCATCTTCAGCCACGTCAGCCACTGCTGTCCTCCCTGCCCCCTCTCAACCACCAGCCACTCCGCCTCTCACCTTCAGCAGTTCCTGCTTATCCCACAGTCAGGTATCTGTCAAGGAAATGTTTGGGCGTAAAAAGCCAATGTCACAGAGTCACCCCCTTGCTTCGGACAGCTGGCTTGTCAGAACTCTTAGCCCGTCAGCTTTTACCAAACAAGCTGGTGGAGTCTGAGGTCTTCAAAAAATTTGTAGCTATTGGGACACCGCAGTGGAAGGTACACGGACGAATTTTTTTTTCAGAAAAGGCAATCCCCAACCTGTACTCTATTGTGGAAAAGGAAGTCATGGTATGTCTGGCACACGGTGTTGGGGCAAGGGTCCATCTGACCACTGATACCTGGTCTGCAAAGCACGGTCAGGGCAGGTATATCACGTACACTGCGCATTGGGTAAACCTGCTGACGGCTGAAAAGCATGGAATGCGTGGCTGTGCAGACGAGTTGGTGACACCGCCACGACTTGCAGGCAGGCCTGCTGCCACCTCCTCTACTCCTCCTACTCCATCCTCTTCAGTAACCTAACCCCAGGGGCTATTCCACATCCCGGATACGACAGTGTCAAGCTGTCTTGGGGTTGACTTGTCTGAAAGCAGAGAGTCACACCGGACCAGCACTCCTGTCTGCCCTGAACGCACAGGTGGATCAGTGGCTGACCCCGCACCAACTGGAGATCGGCAAAGTGGTGTGTGACAATGGAAGCAATCTGTTGGCGGCATTGAATTTGGGAAATTTGACACATGTGCCGTGCATGACACATGTGTTGAATCTGATCACACAACGCTTTGTGTATATGTACCCAGGTTTATAGGATGTCCTCAAGCAGGCCAGGAAGGTGTGTGGCCATTTCAGGCGTTCCAACACGGCCATGGCGCACTTTTCCGATATTCAGCGGCGAAACAACATGCCAGTGAGGCGCTTGATTTGCGACAGCCCGACACGTTGGAATTCAACACTCCTAATGTTCGACTGCCTGCTCCAACAAGAAAAAGTCGTCAACGAGTATTTGTATGACTGGGGTGCTAGGACAGCCTCTGCGGAGCTGGGTATTTTTTTGCCACTGGACGCTCATGCGAAATGTCTGTAGGCTCTTATGTCCTTTTGAGGAGGTGACAAACCTACTCAGACACCATCAGCGACCTCATCCCATTTGTTTTCTTCCTGGAGCGTGCCCTGCAAAGAGTGCTGGATCAGGCCGTAGATGAGGGTGAAAAGGAAGAGGAAGAGGAAGAGTTGTGGTCACCATCACCACCTGAAACAGCCTTATCATCATTGCTTGCTGGACCTGGAAGAGGAGTCAGAGGAGGAATGTGGCTTTGAGGAGGAGGAAGACCAACCACCGCAGGCATCCCATGGCCCGTGGTGTTGTACGTGGCTGGGGGGAAGAACAGACCTTCAATGAGATCAGTAAGAAGGAGGAACACGAGATAAGTAGCTCGGCATCCAACCTTGTGCAAATGGGGTCTTTAATGCTGTCATGCCTGTTGAGGGACCCTCTTATAAAAAGGCTGTGTCACGGTGGGGTGTGGGGGAAAACCCCCCACCGTGCAATGTCCACAACTACTGGGCAGGAATGCAGGGAACAAGGGATCAGGTCACCTCCTGACGAGTCCCTATGACTGCCCCTAGACCCTCTTATTGCATGAGCCACCTCAGATGGTAATGTGGCTCATGCCCACGAACCTGGAGCCCTAGGAATTCCTGCATAGCCCTAGAAGACAGAGACAGGGCAGAGACCACATGCTCATCCTAGACCACAGATGAGCGGTGTCTCCAGATGCCCAGCAGCTGGCCACCAACTAGACAGGGTTCACAGCCGAATGGCAGGTAAGTTCAACAAGGCAACAGACAACGTAAGTTACCAACAACTTAACTGTCGCCGCCGAGATGGATCGGAAACGCACTGTCTAGTTGTTTGCTTAAACCCCTCCGGGAAAGCAACCACCTTCCAGAGGAGACACACCACAACACAAACCTCCAAACAAAGCCCACACCATCACAACATACACCAGGTGGGGAAGGGCCAACAGAAGCACGCAGGAGGGGACACACAGACAGAGCAAGGGAAACAATCAATATAACAAATAAGGGTGGCTCACACAGACAATACAGGGGAAACAACCAGCAACCTCCAGCACATGCTCACACCATGGCTGGAGACAAACAAACAGACTTCACACCAACATATAAAGAGGCCTGAGGTCGAACCCACCAAACCCAGCACACACATTAACCCTGTGCAAACCGCACCCAGGGAAAGTGCACACGAACAAGAATGTGTCAAGCATGACACACCACATGTTGCCATCGGGAACCGCATGTGGCAACCAGAAACAGAGCCGCTGGCAACAGCATGCCAGGACACCACACTAAAGGGAAAACAAACACCCATGCCCAAATCAACCGTGTTGCCAGCGGCAACGGCATGTGAGGCTGCTACGTAACAGCCTACACGTGCGGAAACCAGAAACCACGCCGCTGGCAACCGCATGCGACGCAACGAGTCACTACCATGCCCATGGTCATGACAGATTGAAGAAGAACGACCTGTACTGGGTGGCCACGTTACTAAACCCCCTGGTATAAGCAGAAAGTGGCTGAAATGTTACCGAATTACCGGAAGTCGGAAAGGATGCAGCAGTTCCAAAACAAGTTAAAAAGTAATACTTACACACAGGGCCGGCCTTTGGGGTGTGCGGGCTGTGCGGCCGCACAGGGCGCCATAGCAACAGGGGCGCCGGATGGCCGACAGCCCGCCCCCGGCCGACATACACAGCTAGCAGCGCAGCAGAAGTAATTGCACTGCCTGTCCCTCTACTGCTCCTCCGCTCACTCATGGCTCAGCAGGTGAGCAGGGAGCCTGACACTAGGAACTTGGAAGCGCCTCTGTGTGGCAGAGACTGAGATCCCCGGACTGCGGTACAGGAGCATTTGTTTCCTGTACCCAGCCGGACTGATAAGAAGTGATCACTTAGTGTGTGCTTCCTTTCAGTCCGGCCAGTACATAAATCAACAGCCACGCTACTCTAAAGGTAAAAATTAGTAGTAAATCAGAATGGCAAGGGGAGGAGTGGGGGGTGCAACAAAAGAGTGACAAGGGAAGTGGTAAGTGGTGGGGAGTTTGAAGCAAAATAGTGATAAGGGAAGGGGGGCTGAGAGAAAGTGACAATGGAGGGGGCTGAGAGAAAGTGGCAATGGGGGAGGCTGAGAGAAAGTGACAATGGAGGGGGCTGAGATAAAGTGGCAATGGGGGGCTGAGAGAAAGTGGCAATGGGGGGCTGAGAGAAAGTGGCAATGGGGGGCTGAGAGAAAGTGGCAATGGGGGGCTGAGAGAAAGTGGCAATGGAGGGGGCTGAGAGAAAGTGGCAATGGAGGGGGCTGAGAGAAAGTGGCAATGGGGGAGGGCTGAGAGAAAGTGACAATGGAGGGGGGCTGAGAGAAAGTGACAATGGGGGGCTGAGAGAAAGTGGCAATGGGGGGCTGAGAGAAAGTGGCAATGGGGGGCTGAGAGAAAGTGACAATGGGGGGCTGAGAGAAAGTGACAATGGGGGCTGAGAGAAAGTGGCAATGGGGGGCTGAGAGAAAGTGGCAATGGGGGAGGGCTGACAGAAAGTGACAATGGAGGGAGGGGCTGAGATAAAGTGGCAATGGGGGAGGGCTGAGAGAAAGTGACAATGGAGGGGGCTGAGAGAAAGTGGCAATGGGGGGCTGAGAGAAAGTGGCAATGGGGGGCTGAGAGAAAGTGGCAATGGGGGGCTGAGAGAAAGTGGCAATGGGGGGCTGAGAGAAAGTGGCAATGGGGGCTGAGAGAAAGTGGCAATGGGGGGCTGAGAGAAAGTGGCAATGGGGGCTGAGAGAAAGTGACAATGGGGGGGCTGAGAGAAAGTGGCAATGGAGGGGGGGCTGAGAAAAAAAAGTGACAAGTGAGGGGGGAAGGAGTGTGACAAGGTGACAGGGGGATTACTTTGACAAGGTGACGTGGGGGGATTTGAGGGAAGTAAGAGTGACAAGGGAGGCGGGTGGGAAGGAGAGTGTCAAGAAGGGGAGAGAGTGACAATGGAGGGGGAGAATGACATCCATCACACATGGTGCCCCTTTACAGACACAGAAACCCTTACACATACAAACACAGATTCACACAACGCATTCCGTACACACATTCAGAAACACACAATGCATACCTGATACACAAATGTCTTTCTATCACTACACACACACACACTGTATCATCTACACATACTGCCATCCCTATACACTACATTCCATAAGCACACACATTAGATTCTCTACAGCAGCACATAACACATTCCCTCTGGATAGATCATCAGCATATGATCGGCAGGGGTCGAACACTCGGGACCCCGGCCGATCAGCTGTTTCAGAAGGCAGCGGCGCTCCTGGAGCTCTGCTATCCCTCTGCCCCTTCTCCAGATCCTTATTATGAAATCTTTCTCATTAGGAGTGGTTTTATTGTGTGTAAAAAAATGATTATATATATATATGCATTTCCGCAGCTCCATAGAGTAAAACGGGGTGTCAGAATCCCTTTAAATCAGTGTTATTTGATGTTGGGGGGGGGGGGGGGCGCCACAAGGTTAGTTCGCACAGGGCGCCTGAATGCCTAAGGCCGGCCCTGCTTACACAGCGTATAAGGGTGATGTCACAGCACAACATGAATCTAACAGGGGAAGAGATGAAAGTAATCCTCCTCCTACCACGACCACGCCGGCAAGGACAAGATGTTTTACAGACGTGTTGTTGATGGAGGACATGCAGAACTTTTTAAGTCCAACGCATCGCCACAGCCCTTCGGGGTCCTCCCTCAGAGAACGACTTGACCGACAGGGAGCAGACTACCTCGCCTTAACTGCAGATATCGACACTCTGAGGAGTGATGAACCCCTTGACTACTGGGTGTGCAGGCTTGACCTGTGGCCTGAGCTATCCCAATTTGCTATAGAACTTCTGGCCTGCCCCGCTTCAAGTGTACTGTCAGAAAGGACCTTCAGCGCAGCAGGAGGTATTGTCACTGACAAGAGAAGTCACCTAGGTCAAAAAAGTCTAGATTACATCACCTTTATTAAGATGAATGAGGCGTGGATACCGAAGGGACTGACAGTGGGGGATGCATTTGACTAAAAAAGGCCTGATGAGATGCCTTGGGCTGTATTTAATCTCTGCATGTCAGATGACTTGTGTGAATTCTCCGCCACCAACTAGGGTTCAAGCCGCAATGTTTTAGTACACTTTCTGCCTTGAAAACATCAATTTTTCCGGCCGCTGCTACAGCAGCGACTGCAACAATACCTAATTTTTCAGGCATATGTACATGCCAAATTTTTCTAGCCTCTGGTGCTGCACTGTGGCTGCAAAAACAAAACAAAAAAAAGGCACATACATGTGTCAATTTCCCTTTCACGATTGTTACCTTGTTTTGGTGAAGGGGCTTGCGTATCACAATGAAGCGATCACCTCAATGAGTGTGCTGGCAATGTTGGCACACCCCAGATGATAAGGTCGTTGCTTCATTGTGAACAGACCAAAAGCGATCGGCTGGATAATTTTTCATAGAAAAGACATTAATTTTCTTTGTGATCATCTAAGGTGATCATTAAAGCCTACTAGGCCAACAATGGGCCCACACTACAGAATCATCGTTTTCAGGGTCACTTAACTGTCACTGAACTACCTCAGCACGACCATAGGCTTTGAAAAACCGCCATCGCCTGCAATCTCCCAAACGTGCGCAAGAGCACAGTCATCACTACACCAAGATTGACGCATAGAGGAATGCAATTTATGTCAACTATTGACAACTCTTTGCGGTTGTCTAACAGGGATTAAACTGATAAGAAAAGTACTACTTAACACACCACTTATATAGGGTGTCACAGTACGTTGCACGGCGCACGCGCAGAAAAAAATTCAAACAAAGCGAACCGAGCATGGGTCTTTTTCCATCTCCGGGTTCCAAAAATCTATTCACTACACTGGTCCTGGCCCTGATAAGGGACAAAACAGAGATTAAACTGATAGGAATAGTACTTAGTTAACACTAGTTGCATTGGTGGCAAATTCCATTGCAAGTGCCCAAAATTTGAAGGAAGCGGACAGAGCAATCTCCCCATCCAAAGATTCTATTTAATACACGTCCCCTGATTGGGGACTTAACAAAGATTAAAAAGGTAAGAATAGTAGTTCACACTATTTGTATTGGTGGCACAGTACATTGTGCGGCGCACACGCAGTGCCTCAAATTGGAAGTAAGTGGACCGACCAATCATCTTTTTCCATCTCCCGGTTCCTAAAATCTATTCGATACACGTCCCCTTATAAGGGCCGTAACAGGGATTAAACTGATAGGAATAGTACTACTTAATACACCAATCATATAGGGTGGCACAGTACATTGCACGGCGCAAGCGCAGTGCCCAAAATTGGAAGGAAGAGGACCGACCAACCATCTTTCTCCATCTCCCGGTTCCTAAAATCTATTCCATACATTGGCCCCTGATAGGGGACAAAACAGAGATTAAACTGGTAAGAACAGATTTTTTTAATTTAAATAAAAAGAGGACAGCCTCTGCGGAGCTGGGTTTTTTTTGGCCGCATTACTGAACGTTCATGCAAAATGGCTGTAGTCTCATGCGTCCTTTTACGGAGGTGACAAACCTGGTCAGTCAAACCCAAGGCAACATCATCCACCTCATCCCATATGCGTTTTTTCTGGAGCGTGCCCTGCGAAGAGTGCTGGATCAGGCCGTAGATGAGCATGAAGAGGAAGAGTTGTGGTCACCATCACCACCAGAAGCAGCCTTGTTGGACCTGAGGCAAGGCAGAGAGAGGAGTCTGAAGAAGAGGAGTCAGAGGAGGAAGGTGGCTTTGAGGAGGTGGAAGACCAACCACAGCAGGCATCCCAGGGGGCTTGTTGTCACCTTTCGTGGACCCTTGGTGTTGTATGTGGCTGGGTGGAGGAAGAGACCTTCAATGACGTCAGTGAGGACAAGGAACGGGACATGGCTAGCCTGGTATCCAACCTTGTGCAAATGGGGAGTTTGCAGTTGTGCAAATGGACTGTTTGCGGTTTTTTGCAGTGCGTTAAACAGGGAGTTTGTTTTGTCACTGTGAAGCGGGCGTAACCCTTACACTACCTGACCGATACAACATCATACCTGATCGTATACACACACTGGATGTTTTAAAGCACGTTATTCCAAACAATTTAGGAATGTTTGGTGATTTATGCCTTTTATGGATTAAAACCCGACTCTGCGTCAACTACGTAATTTTCCATGGGAGTTTTGCCATGGAACCCCCCCCCCCCCCCCGACATGCCACAGTCCAGGTGTTAGTGCCCTTGAAAAAACTTTTCCATCACTATTGTGCGCAGAAATAGTCCCTGTGGGTTTTAAAATTCGCCGGTCTATTGAAGTCTATGGCGGTTCGCCCTTGCGCCCGTTCGGGAACATTTGCCGAAGTTCGCGTTCGCCGTTCACGAACGGAAAATTTCATGTTCACGACATCTCTATTCTTCAATCTGTTTCCTGGTTATATTCTGTATGTTGTCCACAAATACAATCTCCCCTGGATTGCGTACCCGTCCTACCGCGATGGCGTCCTCACACACCTCTGATGCCATATATTTTTCAAAGTTGATTCTAAGCTTTTTCCATGATGACTGGGAACTCATGATGTTTTCCCTGACGAAGAGACCAGGGGCTGGTAGGGTTTGAATCTTGATGAACAAGAAATTAAACTTAAATTCACCAATATATTATCCAAATCTTCAAGGGAAATTCCCGGACAATCAATTTGCCAAGCCTTTTGTGTCGGGGAACATGTATTATTAAATCATGTTTTAAGCAACACTTTATAAAGTTGAGAAATTTTAACCTTCTGTTCTGTCCCATATTCCGAGATAATGAATAGACGAAGCGGACGCTCTGTGGCCTTCTCATGCTTCTGTCACTTCCGCAATCTCTCGTCATCATGCCACTCTCTGGCCTCCTGATGCTGCCACCACCTCCACACTATGTCACCTTGCCACTCTGTGGTCTTCTGATGCTGCCACCACCTCCAGACTCTGTCATTGTGCCATTCTGTGGCCTCCTGATGATGCTGCGGCCACCTCCACACTCTGTCATTGTACCACTCTGTGGCACCCTTATGCTGCCACCACTTCCAGACCCTGTCATTGTGCCACTCTGTGGCCTCCTCATGCTGCTGCCGACTCCACAATCTGTCATTGGGCCACTCTGTGGTCTCCTCATGCTGTTACCACCTCATTACTATGTCATAGGACCACTCTGTGGACTTCTCATGCTGTTCCCACCCTCCCCACTTCATGACTGGGCCACTATTTAGCCTTTTTGGCTTGGCTAACGTCATCATTTACTTGACCCTTCTTCTGGTCAGTCAGAAGGAAGGAAAAATGAGACACACAACGGATCCTCTCTGTGTAGCAGCTGTAAGGCCTGGATAGTCCCATCTTGCCAAAAGCAGAAGTGGGTACAAAACACAGAAGACATGCAAATATTCGCTTCACGTGTCATTTCTGTTCGGATCCACTCCTGTTTTTTTGGCATTAGCAATACTAATGGATTACTGATAGAGATGAGCGAATCCAAATCCCCCGAAGTGGAATTCGATCCGAATTTTAGGAATTATTTGATTCACCTAGAAGCCAAATTTCGATTAATCCTGAAATTCAAACTTACCGCCTCCATTTGCACACGAAGGGCTGCAAGCCTCCATCTTGCTTGAAAGTCTCGGCCGAAGTCCCTTGCGGTGCGAGATTACATTATGACGCCGTCCGGCGTGATGAAGTCATATGTTAATAAGGTGGCCGAGATCTTTGCTCCTCTGTTCTCATGAGGTTCCTGAAATCGATGCTCTTTCCTCGGAACAGAATCTGGTTCTGGAACAAATGGTGAGGTCACTCAGCTGCAGCTGAAGAACGCTCCAGAACTGGATGCAGACAGATCCTCTTTTTCACAAACAGTCCTTCTGTCAGCTCACAAAATGGTCGCCTGCTTCTTCTTCAGATTGTTCAACTCCACCTCCTATGAATATTTAAATCTGAGCAGTCTGTTTAGCTCTGTGGAGAAACAGCAGCCTCTTGTGGCCAAACAGCAAAATAACAGTCCTGTATTTAACTTAAACAGTGTCCATGCAATAAGCCAGGAAATAGACGTTTTTTAATGTAATTTGGATATATATATATTTGGATCGAACCGAATTTTTCTCGTAACATTTTTAAAAATTCACTTGTCTCTAATTATGATGCTGGTTCTTGGCAACCACTTACTTTTAGCTCATGAGAGAAACACCACTGAAATCAGCGTGTCTGTCATTTAAAATTGATGCAAAAGAAATACTTTATTAATCACGGCATATGACAAGTAGACGTGATACAATAGATATTCCATCCATCCAATGTAACTCAATATCTATAGAAATCGAATGTTGTCTACTACATGCATGGGATAAGCATAAGGCCATCCTTCATTTAAGATAGGTTCAGGGGCTATTGATAGTATTCAGTATATTGGGCAGACTAGATGGGCCAAATGGTTCTTATCTGCCGACAAATTCTATGTTTCTACTATTCTGGAATAAATATAGACAAGTAACATTAGACAGGTGGAATATCTATTGTACTGCTTGTGCGTGTCATATGCTGTGATTAACAAAGTATTTCTTTTGCATCAATTTTTGAGTGTACATGAAGGCTCTTTGCATGTATACTCAAATTAAGGTAATGGACGTTTGATTATCCCATCAGTAACTAACAATTTAATAGCTTCAGTCAGCATCAATTGAAGTACAGTGCCATTGCTTCTTGCATTATTAGGCATACGAACTGGATATAGATGGGCTCCTTGTTTGATACCTTCTTTAAACACACCCTTAGGAACAATTTTTTATGCATTTTACTCATTTTAGTTTAAAATTTATTTTTTCAATTGGTCTTTAAATGTTCAATTGGTCTTAAAAATGTTCAGCCATTCTTATGATACAGAGGTTAAGAAAATCAGTCTGTTTGAAGATGATCCTCTTTGAGAACTGTCAGCTGATGTCTCATGTGAAGCCTTATTTTTGATCTCCTGAGCTCAGAGTCACTCATTTAGGCTACATTGTTATCAGTCTGTTTAGCTATATTTGCATTGTTTATCTGGTCAGGAGATCAGAGATAAGGCTTCACATGATCTGTCACCAGATGGTTCTCTGACACAAGAGTCTGCAAACAGATTTTTTAACCCCTGTAAGACAAGAAATGGCTGAAAATTGAAAAAAAAGATTTTTATACCAAAATAACTAGATAACATATTGCCCAGACGTTGACCAAAGCCTTTAAAGGGGTTGTTTGAAAACAAATCCAGTCTGTATGCTCTGTTAGAGAATATGGACATCATGGTGGGGGTGGGGGGCGGTGTGACAAGGGATTCCCTGCTCAAGAATTCCTTCTTCCAGCCAGAGTTGCTGCTCTGTAAGTATATATGTTGCAGGTCTGCTGCAGATTAGATTTTTTTGCACTTGAAAATCTGTGGTGGATCTGGTGACACCACACAATCCGTACCATGTGCCGATATTTCAGTTGTTTTCAGTGCAGAAGCACATTAGCTATGGTACAGATTTTACCCACTGCATTTCAAATTCACAACATAAATTGATGTGATGTAAATTTTAAATCCGCATAACATGTCAAGTTATGTGCAGACATTACTGCAGAAAATTCTGTAGCATATGTATGAGATTTCTGTGAATATCATCGACTTCAGAGTTACTGTAAATGCTGCAGATTTACTGCACACAATTCTGCTTCCTTTACATTACTTGTGAACTTGTTTTAATTGACATTATTTGTGAATGAACTTACGCCAATGGATGCCTCCGACAGATGCCATACAGTGACACCCGTCACCATAGATTTCCATTGTAAAAAAAAAAAAAAAGTAATGCATTAATATATACTTTTTTTGCTGGACTCTGGGGGATAATAAAGAGTAGTGTATATGTTCAGCATAAAACATGAACATGATGTAAACCCAAACTAAGAGAGACTCCCACCATCCATGAATAATGATAAAAGCTTGCATTTACATGACCTTGGACACCTTGTTACAGTCACACTACAGTGAGAAAAAAACGGCCATGCAAAATGGAAGCACTGTCAGTTTTTCATGGTCTTTTTTCTACCATATTTTGCATCTAATTTCTGGCCGTCTGGCCGTTTTTAATGGCCATTTTGCATCTGACCTTTAAAAATTGATAAATTCCAATGGCTTTTTAAAATAAAATCCCACCCCCTGCAGTATACATAATGTCCCCTACAGAGGCCCGCAGCAGTAATAATGGCCCCCATTGTGGCCCCAAGCAGTAATAATGTCCCTCATAGTGGCCTCCAGCTGTAATAATGTCCCCCTTACTGGCCTCCAGCTGTAATAAAGTCCCCCTTAGGCCTCTTTCACACGGGCATCACGTTTAACGCCCGGATAAGAGGTGGGTGTGTTACGGGAAAATGTGCGATTTTTCTGCGCGAGTGCAAATGCGATTTGCACGCGCATGGGAAAAATCGGCATGTTTGGTACCCAGACCCGAACCCGGATTTCATCACTGAAGCGCGGTTTCGGGTTGAGTATTCTGTAGATTTTATTATTTTCCCTTATAACATGGTTATAAGGGAAAATAATAGCATTCTCAATACAGAATGCTTAGTAAAATGTGGATGGAGGGGTTAAAAATAAAAAAATTAACTCACCATATCCACTTGTTCGCATAGTTGCGATCTCTTCTTCATTCATTGGCTGTCGGCTAAAGGACCTGTGATGAGGTCACTGAGCTCATCACATGGTCCATGGTGATGGACCATGTGATCGGACCATGTGATGTGACGTCACCACAGGTCCTTTAGCTGGCAGCTAATGCTTGAAGAAGACAGAAGAGATCGGCAACTACGCGATCAAGTGGCTAAGGTGAGTTAAGTTTTTTATTTTTAACCCCTTAATCCACATGCGATTTTCCCGCAGCCCCATTCACTTCTATGGGGCCTGCGTCGCGTGAAAAACGCAAAATATAGAGCATGCTGCGATTTTCACGCAACACAGAAGTGATGCGTGAAAATCACCACACATGTGCACAGCCCCATAGAAATGAATCGGTCCGGATTCAGTGCGGGTGCAATGCGTTCACCTCACGCATTGCACCCGTGCGGAAATTACGCCCGTGTGAAAAGGGCCTTAGTGGCCCCCAGCCTAAGTGATGTCCCTGATAGTGGCCCCCAGAGGTAATAAAGTAACCCACAGTAGCCCCCAATGTCCCTCATAGTGGTCCTTAACCGTAATAATGTTTGTTTTCTCTTTATAAGCTGGAGTCACGTAGTGCCGCACGTCACTGTGCTGCTGTTAGTATAGGAAAAGGTTGCGGCCAGTGCTCTAATGAGAGATTAGGAAAGAAATCTGTTGAACCTGGTGGTGTGAAATCTTCAAGCTACAGCAATTATTGAGGGAGGGTGCTACTGCAATCCTACATTTTTGTACCCAGCCCTGAGCCCAGTGATAGGTGGGGGTCGACGGCCTTTTTAGCCACTGCAGTGTCTTGAACTGCATGTGACCTGCATGTGTGCCAGCCGGCCAGGAACATTAGTCTACTCCTTTTTGGAAGCTCAGTGAAGGAAAAAATCCTTTTTTTCTGCCAGGTCAAGTCCCCTACATTACCTTTTGTATAATTTAGGGTTGACAGTAATTTCTATAGTATGGGCAAAAATCTGTATTGTGGTGCTATAGAACACTTGTGCATACAACGCACCAAAACATATTTTCACTTTCAGCAGTAAAATAGTGCATTAGTGTATTACTGGTCCACAGAGCAGTTTTAAATATACCACCCAAACACCTATTTTACATTTCTGCAGTGAAATAGTGCATCAGTGTATTTTTGGGAAAAAAGTGGTATTTTTGGTTCACAAAGCACTGGTGCATACAGTGTACAAATACCTATTTTAAATTTCAGCACTGAAATAGTGCATTACTGTGTTTTGGGGAGAAAAAGCTGTGTTCTTGGTCCACAAAGCAGTTGTGCATACAGCGTATTAATACCTATTTTAAATTTCAGCACTGAAATAGTGCATTAGTGTGTTTTAGGGAAAAAAAACTGTGTTCTTGGTTCACAAAGCAGTTGTGCATACAGCATACAAATACCTATGTTTAATTTCCAGCCGTTAAATAGTGCATTTCTGAATTTCGGGTGAAAAAGCCGTGTTCTTGGTTCACAAAGCACTTGTGCATACAGCGTACAAATACCTATTTTACATTTCTGCAGTGAAATAGTGATTCAGTGTATTTTTGGGAAAAAAAGCGGTATTCCAGGTCCCCAAAGCACTGGTGCATACAGTGTACAAATACCCATTTTAAATTTCAGCACTGAAATAGTGCATTAGTGTGTTTTAGGGGAAAAAAAAGCTATGTTCTTGGTTCACAAAGCAGTTGTGCATACAGCGTATAAATACCTACGTTTAATTTTCAGCCGTTAAATAGTGCATTTGTGAATTATGGGGAATAAAGCTATGTTCTTGGTTCACAAAGCAGTTGTGCATACAGCGTACAAATACCTATTTTACATTTCTGCAGTGAAATAGTGCATCAGTGTATTTTTGGGAAGAAAAGCGGTATTCCAGGTCCACAAAGCAGTGGTGCATACAGCGTACAAATACCTATTTTAAATCGCACACTGAAATTGTGCATTAGTGTGTTTTAGGGAAAAAAAGCTGTGTTCTTGATTCAAAAAGTGATGATGACGAAACACAGGTGCAAACCGTTGCGGCTTTCTGCGGTGTGCAGACCGACAAAGAAGGCAGGGGTGAAGACTGGGTGGAAGATGATGTTGAGAACAATGAGGTCCTACACCCCAAAATATACCACTGAAATCCATGTTTTCCATGGGTGGTGATAAAATCATAATTTTTTAGGCCAGGAATTACCTTTGCGCATATGTGTCGGGGACAATAATATAGTTAATCCTTCAGGGAGTTCAGGGGTTGACATATTCCAATTATTTTCTGTCAAGTAACCCTGCAGTGCATAGGTGACCGAACATGTGAATAATCCTCTTTTAAATTGTTGGGTGCAATATTACCATTTTTGCCGGATACAAAGACCTGCTTTGAATAGGTGACAGTGACCAAGAATCTGAATAATCACATAAGTGATTATTGACCCATCAGTCAGTACGTGTACTGTTCCACCATATTGCTGAAATGCTGCCTCCTGCTAAGATGTTCCAGTTCTGCTGGTGGTGCAGGTTGTTGTGGCATGATGACAAAGCATTTCCACATTTCGCCCATGATAACCCTGCCTTCTGAGGTGTTTGTGGTGACCCAGCTGCGTTGGCGACTTCTTTCTCCTTCTCCTCTGCCTTCACCTTGTGCTTCCATTGAGTCCCCGTTGTCAAGTGTGAATGCCATCAGCAGCGTGTCTACTGGCGGGCGGACCTTCCTATCACACTCCAGTGAGGGAATTAAGGACGGCACGTTGTCCTTGTAACGGGGATTCAGCAGGGTGGCGACCCAGTAATCAGCACAAGTTAGAATATGGCAGTAACTTGGCGGTCGTTGCGCACGCACTGCAGCATGTAGTCGCTCATGTGTGCCAGGCTGCCCAGAGGCAAGGACAAGCTGTCCTCTTTGAGGGAGGTATATTGTCTGTGTTCTCTGTATCTGCTTCCCCTGTAGCGTTGCCGCCACATCCTCTGTTTGCTGGGTGGCAGGTGCCACTGTCACTCACTTGGGCTCAGATTTAGAACATTTATTTAATATTTTTCAGTATTTTATGTTATTTTAAGTCATTTCCCTATCTACATTTGTTTGCAGGGCATTTACCTACATTTTGCTACCTTTTACAGCCCTCTAGCCCTTTCCAGGGCTATTTTACAGTCAGTTTAGTGCGCAAAAGTTTGGGTCCCCATTGACTTCAATGGAGTTTGGGGTCTAGCCAAAAATAGAACATATCCCATTTTTTGACAGCCGTTATTCACTGGTCATTAAAAAAATGGCCATGTGGATAGCTCGATTTACTTCAATTTGTTCTAAAAAAAAAGGGGCCGTGTGAATGTAGCTTAACAAAAACAGGCAAAGTGGCTTTCAGTAGGGAAAGGATGTTTTTCTAAATTGCAAATATTTAAAATATCTTGTCATGTTTAGATACAACAAAGGCGTTTTCAAAGATTCATCTTTAACCCTTAGAGGACCCTGTGATTTTCCATTTTTGAGTTTTCATTTTTCACTCCCTACCTTCCCCGAGCCATAACTTTTTAATTTTTCCTTCACATAGTCATATGAGGGGTTGTTTTTTGTGTGACAAGTTTTTATTTCTGATAGCACAATGTATTATTGCACATGATGTAGTGGGAGCTAAAAGAAAATCCAAATGGTGTACAATCCTGCCACAATTTTAGGGTTTTTTTTTTTTTCACGACGTCCCCTGTGTAGTAAAAGTGACCTGTTACCTTCATTCTCCTGGTCAGTTTAATTACAACAATACCACATTTGTATAGTTTTTCATGAGTTTTAATACTGGAAAAAAAATAAAAACCTTGAAAAAAATTATTTTTTTATTTTCAACGCCATATTCTGACCCCTATAACCTTTTTGTACTTATGAGTAAAGCCCTGTGTGAAGGCTCATTTTTTGCATGGCAATCTATAATTTCAGTGATATCATTTTGAAATGTGTATGACCTTTTGATCACTTTTTATAAAAAATTTTGATGGAGGTGCAGTGACAAAAAAATGGCAAATTGCTTATATAAAATGTTTTTTTTTTTCGTTACCCCATTCGCTGTATGGGATATATTTTGTTATCCCGCGCATTTTTTGGATGCGGCAATGCCTATAATTTTATTTTATTTTTTTATTGTTTATGTATTTTGATTTTGGGGAAATAGGGGTTATTTAATCTTGTATATTTTTATGTTTTTAACAACTTTTTTACTTTTTTATAGTCACCCTAGGTGACTATAACTAGAAATCAACAAGTTGCCAATTGTATTCTGTAATGGGTATTTATGCATCACAGAAAACACCACTCACTATATACCAATACAGTGTTTCCACCTGCGGGCCTATATTGGTATATACCATTGATGGGTATCGGAACTTGCATTTCCCAAATTTTTACCGATCAGATGCCATGGTCACATATGATCACAGCATTAGGCCTCTTTCACACGGGCATCGAGTGTGAGGGCCAGATAGGATGCGGGTGCGTTGCGGGAAATTGTGTGATTTTTTCACGTGAGTGCAATGCGCTTTAATGCATTTTGCACGCGCATGTGAAAAAACGGAATGTTTGGTACCCAGACCCAACCCGGACTTCTTCACTGAAGTTCGGGTTTGGGTTCGGTCTTCTGTATATTTTATTATTTTCCCTTATAACATGGTTATAATGGGAAATAATAGCATTCTTAATACAGAATCCTTCCTAAAATGTGGCTTGACGGGTTAAAAAATAAAAAAAATTAACTCACCTCATCCACTTGATCGTGCAGCCAGGCATCAAGGATTTTCTATCTTCCATGTGGTGAGCGTGATGACGTCACCAAAGGTCCTTTTGCAAGTCCTGAAAGAAGAAGAAAGAAGATGATGCCGGCTGCGCGATCAAGTGGATGAGGTGAGTAAATTATTAGTTTTTTTTAACCCCTCAAGCCACATTTTAGGAAGCATTCAGTATTAAGAATGCTATTATTTTCCCTTATACCTATGTTATAAGAGAAAATAATACAGTAAATTGACTTTAATCAATTAACTTACACCTTCTTAATGTGCTTGCGGATGCTATGCGATTTTCATGCAGCCCATTCATTTCTATGGGGCCTGCGTTGCGTAATAAACGCAGAATATAGAACATGCTGCGATTTTTCACCTCACGCATTGCACCTGCATGGAATTCTCACCCGTGTGAAAGGGGTCTTAGTGATGAGCGGCAGGGGCAATATTCGAATTTGTGAAATTTCGTGAATATTCGGTAGAATATTCGTCATACATTCGCGAATATTCGTGTTTGAGATTATTAGCTCGATTACAAAAAATCGTCAATGTAATAATCGCGAATTTGTAACGCGAAATATAGGCGTGCGTCACTTTGGCTACCTTTTTCAAGCTGTTTCCTGAGTTTATCCTCACTGAATTAGAATATTCTTTATTATTTAATTTATTTTAGCTTATGCGAAAAATCGGCAATGTAATATGCGTGTTAATCGATGTAAGAGTAGGTTATAGACAACTTTCCTATTGGGTTGGCTTGCTAGAATTCGCAAATATGTAGAATATAGTGTAATATACATACACCTAAAGAATTATTAGGAACACCATACTAATACGGTGTTGAACCCCTTTTGCCTTCAGAACTGCCTTAATTCTACGTGGCATTGATTCAACAAGGTGCTGATAGCATTCTTTAGAAATGTTGGCCCATATTGATAGGATAGCATCTTGCAGTTGATGGAGATTTGAGGGATGCACATCCAGGGCACGAAGCTCCTGTTCCACCACATTCCAAAGATGCTCTATTGGGTTGAGATCTGGTGACTGTGGGGGCCATTTTAGTACAGTGAACTCATTGTCATGTTCAATAAACCAATTTGAAATGATTCGAGCTTTGTGACATGGTGCATTATCCTGCTGGAAGTAGCCATTAGAGGATGGGTACATGGTGGTCACGAAGGGATGGACATCGTCAGAAACAATGATCAGGTAGCCCGTGGCATTTAAACGATGGCCAATTGGCACTAAGGGGCCTAAAGTGTGCCCAGAAAACATCCCCCACACCATTATACCACCACCAGCCTACACGGTGGTAACAAGGCATGATGGATACATGTTTTCATTCTGTTTACGCCAAATTCGGACTCTACCATTTGAATGTCTCAACAGAAATCGAGACTCATCAGACCAGGCAACATTTTTCCAGTCTTCAACAGTCCAATTTTGGTGAGCTCGTGCAAATAGTAGCCTCTTTTTCCTATTTGTAGTGGAGATGAGTGGTACCCGGTGAAGTCTTCTGCTGTTGTAGCCAATCCGCCTCAAGGTTGTGCGTGTTGTGGCTTCACAAATGCTTTGCTGCATACCTCGATTGTAACGAGTGGTTATTTCAGTCAACGTTGCTCTTCTATCAGCTTGAATCAGTTGGCCCATTCTTCTCTGACCTCTAGCATCAACAAGGCATTTTCGCCCACAGGACTGCCGCATACTGGATGTTTTTTTCCTTTTCACACCATTCTTTGTAAACTCTAGAAATGGTTGTGCGTGAAAATCCCAGTAACTGAGCAGATTGTGAAATACTCAGACCGGCCCGTCTGGCACCAACAACCATGCCACGCTCAAAATTGCTTAAATCCCCTTTCTTTCCCATTCTGACATTCAGTTTGGAGTTCAGGAGATTGTCTTGACCAGGACCACACCCCTAAATGCATTGAAGCAACTGCCATGTGATTGGTTGACTAGATAATTGCATTAATGAGAAATAGAACAGGTGTTCCTAATAATTGTTTCTGTGAGTGTATATTCGTAAAAACAAATATTCATTTTTTTTTTCATCTGAACCCATTACATTTACTACTCTAATTGGTTCAGATGAAAAAAAAATACGAATATTCGTCTTTACGAATATATATCACACTATATTCTACATATTTGCGAATTCTAGCAAGCCAACCCAATAGGAAAGTTGCCTATAACCTGCCCTTACTTGATCAACGCGCATATTACATTGCTGATTTTTTCGCATGAGTTGAAATAAATTAAATAATGAAGAATATTCTAATTCACTACAGACTACAATATTGCAGCCTTCTCACATTGGCCCACAAGCAAGAAGCAGGCAGGTAATGGGTTCAGATGAAAAAAAATAGACGAATATTCGAAATTACGAATATATAGCACTTTATTCTAAATATTCGCAAACTCTCAAAGTTGCGATATTCACAATTAAAATTCACTATTCGAATATTCAAGCTCAACACTACACAGCATCTGAGGCCTTAAATGTCTATAATCAATTATTTGTTGGATAAACGATTTTCACTCCCTATGGTGGTGAAGAGGTGTAGGGGGAGGTACCAAAAAGGGTACCATCTAACCTAAGGCTGGCACTGAACTTTTAACATGATAACTGAGCCCCATCAAGTCTTAGAGGTAGCTTTTAGGTTTTTGCATTGTCTGACCTTGGGGTGAATTTGTTGGGACATCCACACCTCTGAAGATTGCCAACTGTCTTGGTTGTTTTTCACTTGTGAATAATCTTGTGAACAAATTTTGTCACTGTAGAATGATCAATTTCAAATTGAAAATTGTTTTGTAATCCTCCCCAGATTATAGAGATTTTGATAAGCATCTGCCATATGCTACTTATCCTCTTTATTCCTATAGCATCCATAGTGGTGTACTTAAGTTGTCATACACAATTTCTGCATTTTGCCCTACTTTTTCTTTACTAAATTACAGTGTATTTTATTATGTGTTGTCATCTGAGGTTACGTGTATTTTTACCTAATTCTAAAACCTTGTAAGGACCAGACTTTGTAATTATGTCCTGAATACAGCGCGTATTTAAGCCTACGGGGTCCCTATCATACGTCTATATACATCTAGCCCCCTACAGAGGCATACAGTGCACTAAAAATATATACTCAGGAAGTACTGTATATTCAATGTTTAAATGTAATATGTCAAAGTAAATCCTGCACATCCAATTTATATAAAATGCTCAGCTTTATTCCAATTACTCATTCAATTTTTGTTTATTATACAGTTTTAACTTACAATATACATAATATCAAGGTAAATGTTCCAATGCCCCTTTGTATTTTTTATTATATTAGAGCTATATTTATTTTACATAAATGCACTGCACATTCTGTCTATTGAATAATCTACAATCATATGAACAAAAAGCTAAAATTAAAATGCATCCAAGATTTTCTTTATCAGAATATTGACACAAATAGAAGGTCAAAACAACTATGATATCTCCAGAGACTAATTTGCAAGGAAGTTCTCATTTAGAATTATCTAATAGCCTCATAAAGAAATAATTAGAGCACTTAATTGGGCAAATTAAGGGAATGCAATTAACAATAACAGTGGCAATTGCTTGATATTTAGTAAGGGTTTCTTGTAAAGTAAAAGGGATTTATGTTGAATGATAAATGCAAGTCATGTGGATAAGTGAATGAAATTTGTTTGTCATATTAAGAGGGCCAAGTAGCAATTCAGACGGTACAGAGACTTCTTGGCTCTTACAAATTCTCACTATCATTTGCCAACTATAGGCATAATGCCAACAAAATCCCATTGCAAGCACAAAAGGATTAACAAATCATGTGGCAGAGTTCAGACTTCAGACACTGCTTAATCATGAGTATAGTCGATCTTTCTTTTGTAACTTGTGATTGTTCATATCTGTTTAATATATAAATTGAAAAGATTAAAGGGGTTTTCCAGACATTAATTGTTTTATCCTGAATACGGCTCTCAGTGCTTTAAAAATGCAACAAAAGTCATACCCTCACTAATTCTCCCCACTGCCATTCTGACGCTTCTCTTCACTTCCTGGTCACAACTTGATGGGTCAGAGATGTCAAGAAAAGTCAGTTCAGCTAGTCATTGGCTGAAGTGGATGACCTCTATGGCTAGTGTTGAGCGAATCAAAGTATACAGAGTGGACTTCGAACCGAATTTCAGAGAAAATTCTTGTGCCTCGTGGTAATGAATCAATTTTGCGTGAAATGGCGTTAAAAAAAAAATCATACTCACCTCATCTATTTGAGCACAAAGAAGCCACCGTGGCCACCTTGATTAAAGATCCCACACAAAATCTCATGCGTGGTAACGTATGATGTCACCACACCGCCCAGCATGATGATGTCATCATGTACTGCGCAAGCTTTTGCACGGGATCTGCAATCAAGATTGCTGTGGTGGCCTTTTCTAGCTCAAATAGATAAGGTGAGTATTATTTATTTATTTTTTTAACCAATTAAACCCTGTAAGCCTTATTTTTTTATCTCAGACGCCACGATCAGCAATGAACACGGAATCTGAGGGATTCAATGAGGGTGGGCGGTGCAATCACTTACAAAGAAATGCACTTTGTGACAAAGTAATTTGTCACAAATTTATTTTATTTGTGAAATCATGAGAATCAGCTGAATTGAAGTCTCATAACTTCACTCATGTCTACATCTGGCCAGTATTTAGGTAAGTAAACCTTTCTTAGGATTTCTGGCATGTTGGGACCAGAATTGATGTACAGCTTGGATCAGAGTAACATTGTCTCAACCTCATGCAAGCATTACATCAAAAAATTTACACAACTGGACATCCTCTAAAATATTCTATAGTAAGTAGAGATGAGCGAACACCTGGATGTTCGCGTTCGAGAGGTTCGGCCAAACTTCCGGAAAATGTCCGGGTTCGTGATCCAAACTCAACCCGAACTTCATCCCGAACCCCATAGAAGTCAATGGGGACCCGAACTTTTGGGCACTAAAAAGGCTGTAAAAGACACCCAGAGGGATAATATACCGCAATAAACGCATTGCGATTACAACTTTGAGCTAATGATCACCATGGGAACGCCTCCTCCAGTAGAATGTACTGTCGGATCTGAGAATTAAGTTGAAATCGCAATGCGATTCTTATATATTTGCTTAATCGCATTGCGATTTCAACTTAGCATTGCTAAATAATTCCATCCATATCGTTAACTTACTGAGTCAGTAAGTTAGCGAATATGGATGGAATTATTTAGCAATGCTAAGTTGAAACGACAATGCGATTAAGCAGATATATAATAATCGCATTGCGATTTCAACTTAATTCTCACATCCGACAGTACATTCTACTGGAGGAGGCGTTCCCATGGTGATCGGTAGCTCAAAGTTGTAATCGCAATGCGATTAAGCAAATACATAAGAATCGCATTGCGATTCCAACTTTTAGTACTCAACTTTTAAAATCGTACACCACTTTAAGTTCCAAAGTTGCAATCGCGTTCGAATAGAACTTAAAGCTGTCTCTTAGTCAGTTTTAGTATTGGTGTGCTGTAATAGAAGTTACATTCGTACGTGAATATAACTTAGAGCAATACAGTCAACTTTACACTGTTAGTTTTATTATCGCGATAATACAACTATTCAAGAATCGTGTACGTGCGTCTGTACGTGTGTGCGTTACCTCGGACACTATTCTATTTTGCCAGCCACAGCTGAAACCACTGATTTATGGTATTGCTATTTTGGCAATTGAATTTAACCCCAGAAAATAATCTATCCTTTGCCAGACAGCAGACAGTATTATACTTGTCTAACCAAAGCTGGAACACCAGATTTAGGGGATTGGTATTTGGGCAATTGTATTTAACCCCTTAATAAAATATAGAAATTTCTTTCCTGAGTTTCTAGGGGTGACAATTAGCACAGCCAAGCCCCTGATGTAGAGATATAGCAAAAAAAAAAAATAGTATTGATGGATTGATGGACTTGGTGGCAGCTTCTTCTGGCGCACCACAAGTCACAAAATGGCCGCCCGATCAACCCAGAAAATAAGTGACAGAAAAACGCTCTGTGCAGCCTAAAAACCAGCGAGCAAGTAACTAGCAGAAGTTCAATGATTCTCAGCTGTAAATTGATCCGTTCATTAGGTGCTGTTGCTGACTTTAACCTGCCTAATCTCGCCCTGACAGAAGCTGCGTCCTCTCCCTACACTAATCAGAGCAGTGTGATGTGCGGCGCTACGTGACTCCAGCTTAAATAGAGGCTGGGTCACATGCTGCACTTGGCCAATCACAGCCATGCCATTAGTAGGCATGGCTGTGATGGGCTCTTAGGGCAAGAAGTAAAACGCTAGCTGATTGGCTGCTGCGCAGCCCTTCAGAAAGCGGGAAGTAATCGACGAACACCGAACCCGAACCGGAACTTTTTTGAAAATGTCCGGGTTCGGGTCCGGGTCCCGGACACCCCAAAATTCGGTACGAACCCGAACTATTCTCGAACTGTTCGCTCAACACTAATAGTAAGGAATGACAGACATCACTTTAGTCATAACACTATAAGTATGTGCAGTATCCTGAAATTCACTGCAAAGTACTGAAAGTGTTAATGAGAGTATATTTCATGTATCATGTCTCATAGGCTGTAAATGGAGTGTGAGTTATTGTACCTAGTTCTATAGCTAGGGGGAGGAAGTTTTTAGTTACATATTAACAACATATATTTGAATATTCCATATAGAGTTTTCTTTTTAATTAAAACAAGAGGAGTGTTTTTTTTTCTGGATACTACTTTTAACTTCTTTTTTGTTTTGGACTTTTAGCTTGGCAAACTTGCTTACTGCATCTCTCTCAGACCATGACTCCGGCCAGAGATGAATGACTCAATTAGAACATCACGTATTACATATCTTTAGCTAAACCTATCAAGTGAACAAGTGAGTTGTCTAACATTTACTATTATAATGAGGATTGCACATAATACTTTCCCCTCATAGCAGCAGTAAACTGACAATAGATTTTCTATCTATTTAGGAGGTAGAAACATTTGTGTTGACTGCTACAAAAGGACATCATTTTGTGTTTAGTTTTCAATGGCAAAGTACAGCTAAAATTTAAAAAAAAAACACCATACCTTTTTTTAACTACTTCCCGACCGCCTAACGCACAACTGCGTTCTCGCGGCGGTCTGGCTGTTCTGGGGCGCCGCAGAAGTGCGTCATCTCGCGAGACGCGAGATTTCTTGTGAACGCGCGCGTTCACAGTAGCGCGCGTCTCAGGAGTTTAACTACAGCCTGCCAGCGATGATCCATCGCTGGCAGGCTGTAGATGCGATATAAATCGCATCAAACAAGTATATCAGACGCTGTTTTGTGAACAGCGTCTGATATACCTGCTACCTGGTCCTCTGGTGGTCCCATTTGCTGGGATCGACCACCAGAGGACCAGGTAACTATGTAAAGTTGCACCAAACACTACACTAACCCCCCACCCCCTCACCTATTAACCCCTTGTTAACCCCTTGATCACCCCATCTAGACCCCCTGATCACCCCCCTGTCATTGATCACACCCCTTGTAAGGCTCCATTCAGACGTCCATATTTGTTTTGCGGATCCGTGGATTCACGGATCCGCGGATCGCATCCGCGGATCTGCGTATCCACAGATCCTCAAAACACGGACACCGGCAATGTGCTTTCCGCATTTTGCAGATCCGCACATTGCCAGAACTATATAGAAAATGCTTTTTCTTGTCCGCAATTGTGGACAAGAATAGGACATGTTCTATGTTTTTGCGGAACGGAAGTGCAGACCCAGAAGCGCGCGGGACAAAGTCTGTCCCCATCGAAATGAATGGGTCCGCAATTCCGTTCCGCAAACAGAATTGCGGACGTGTGAATGGGGCATAAGGGTCCCTTATCACCGCCAGTTAGTTAGCTACTTGTTAGGTAGCTAGCGCCCAGCCCACCGCACCGCAGTCACTGATTTTGGCAGAGATTTTTTCATCCACATTGATTGATGCGAATGAAAAAATCTGTGCCGTTAATTTTTTTTTTTTTTTTCAGCCCAGCGGCTGAACGGAAAAAAAAAATCTCATTACCCGTCTGCTCAATATAAGGAGAATCGCAGAAACTCCTCATGCTGGCCATACGTGTAATGATTGCGGAGACCCTAAAATGCCAGGGCAGTACAAACACCCCACAAGTGACCCCATTTTAGAAAGAAGACACCCCAAGGTATTCCGTGAGGGGTATGGCGAGTTCATGTAAAATTTTATTGTTTGTCACAAGTTAGTGGAATATGAGACTTTGTAAAAAATAAAAATCAATTTCCGCAAACTTGTGCCAAAAAATTCCATGCCCTTCATGGAATACCTTGGGCTGTCTTCTTTCCAAATTGGGGTCACATGTGGGGTATTTATACTGCCCTGGCATTTTAGGGGCCCTAAAGCGCGAGAAGAAAAATGCGTAAAAATGCCCTCCTAAAAGGTACTCATTGGAATTTGGGCCCCTTTGCGCATCTTGGCTGCAAAAAAGTGTCACTTATGTGGTATTGCCGTACTCAGGAGAAGTAGGGCAATGTGTTTTGGGGTGTATTTTTACATATACCCATGCTGGGTGAGAGAAATATCTCTGTAAATTGACAACTCATTGGAATTAGGGCCCCTTTGCGCACCCAGGCTGCAAAAAAGTGTCACTCATGTGGTATCGCCGTACTCAGGAGAAGTAGCGCAATGTGTTTTGGGGTGTATTTTTATATATACCCATACTTTGTGTGAGAAATATCTCTGTAAATGACAACTTTTAATTTTTTTATACAAAGTTGTCAGTTTACAGAGATATTTCTCTCACCCAACATGGGTATATGTAAAAATACACCACAAAACACATTGCCCTACTTCTCCTGAGTACGGCGATACCACATGAGTGACACTTTTTTGCAGCCTGGGTGCACAAAGGGGCCCAAATTCCAACGAGTACCTTTAGCTTTTACATGGCTGCTCACAATTTAGCTCCCGCCCAAAATGCCAGAACAGTAAACACACCCCACAAATGACCCCATTTCGGAAAGTAGACACCCCAAGGTATTCACAGAGGGGCATAGTGAGCCCGTCTGAGATTTTATTTTTTTTTGCCAGAAGTTAGCAGAAATGGAAACTTTATTATATATATTTTTTTCCCTCAGAAAGTGTAATTTTCCGCTAACTTGTGAAAAAAAATGAAATGATACATGAACTCACCATGCCCCTCCGTGAATACTTTGGGGTGTCTTCTATCTAAAATGGTGTGATTTGGGGGGTATTTATACTTTCCTGGCATTCTAGCCCCTGAAGAAACATGACAGGTGCTCAGAAAGTCAGAGCTGCTTCAAAATGCCGAAATTCACTTTTTGCACCATAGTTTGTAAACGCTATAACTTTTACCCAAACCAATAAATATACACTTATTGGATTTTTTTTTATCAAAGACATGTAGAACAATAAATTTAGAGAAAAATTTATATACAAATGTAGTTTTTTTTGAAAAATTTTACAACAGAAAGTGAAAAATGTCATTTTTTTGCAAAAATGTCGTTAAATTTTTATTAATAGCAAAAAACGTAAAAATGTCAGCAACAATGAAATACCACCAAATGAAAGCTCTATTAGTGAGAAGAAAAGGAGGTAAAATTCATTTGGGTGGTAAGTTGCATGACGGAGCAATAAACGGTGAAAGTAGTGTAGGGCAGAATTGTAAAAAGTGGCCTGGTCATTAAGGGTGTTTAAGCTAGGGGGGCTGAAGTGGTTAAGGAATATTGAGGGACATTTATCCAGACTGGAGTTACCATATTCCAGTCCTTATCCCTCTGTGCCAGAGTGAGATGCGCCTAATTTATTAAGAGGCAGATGCCTCTATATTGCAGTGTATTTTACTGACTCCTTCCCCTTTAATTCCTTGTAATATAATTGGTTAGTGGTGCTTCATACCTGGCTGCATTCCTAAAGTATGAAGTAATTGAACATGTGCTGCACACTGAAGACATTTCGGTGGGGCAAGGAGATGCCAAGAGACTAGAAAACAACTACTGTAGCTATCTGCTATTTTCACACTAGCTGCAGCCTTCTCCGGCAGGCTACTCCAGCGGAGGTGTCTTGCTACCATCACTAGGGTTTTGGGCATGTGACATGTTGGGCACTGGTCGATGGGGAGCTTGCTCACAGGTTTGGTAACTGTTGCTTACATTACTATGTATATCATAGTCTAGTAAAAGTTAATGCACCTAATTTGTAAGAGTATTTTTTCTGGCTAGTCGCGAAAAGCCCTACTCCTGATATACATCCCTTTTTTTACAACTTTAGAAAAGTGGTAAGAAGCTTCAAAAGTCACTAATTATGGAGCACATATGACATGCACCATAATTGGCGACTTTTTGTGCCACTATTGTGGAGTAAAGACATTAGTAAATGCCCCTCATTATGATTTAAAAAAATACTCATTGTGATTAAAGTGTCTCATTTACTATCCCTTAAAGGGGCTATCCTGTGATAACGTAAATTAAAAAACTCAGATATCATATAGTACATGACAATCTCTTTCTAACAAAGCTAAAAGAGCCGTGCAACTCACATGGATTCAGAGATCTCTCTACTGATTTCTCCAATTTCTCTGCTATATTTAGGGGAACTTAGGAGGTGCCTTTTCTGAGTAGAGTGTCCTTCAGCTGCAGTTCTCTCTCTGTGACTGTCATAGCTTCGAACAGAATCTGGTAGCGGTTGAAACATGGAACTAAGCGTGTGTGTGACCACCTCAGTGAGGTGAACAGAGGAATATGGAAAAAATAAACAGTACTTACTTCTATGTAGATAAATTTTATTGAATAATTGCTCATGCACACGAACGTATTTTCTTCCGGTGTTCGTTCCGTTTTTTTTTTTTTGCGGACTGTATGCGGAACCATTCTTTTCAATGGATACTCAAAAAAAAACAAAAGTTACTCCATGTGCATTCCGTTTCCGTATGTCCACATTTCCTCTCCTCAAAAAAATAGAACATGTCCTATTATTGTCAGCATAACGGACAAGGATAGTACTGTTCTATTAGGGGCCAGCTCTTCCGTTCCGCAAAATACGGAATGCACACGGACATCATCCGTATTTTTTGCAGATCTGTGTTTTGTGGACCGCAAAATACATACGTTTGTTTGCATGAGCACTAACACAGTGGCTACACTAAATGTTTAATTACATGGAATTACAAATGTATTTAGATCCAGGTGCTGATTTGAAAAATGTATAATATTTTTCTTAGGACAACCTTTTAATATAAGCTGCGTGCAGTGTCGGATTCGGGTGCCTAGGGCCCACCAGTAAGATGTATTTTGGCGGCCCACCATACGGATAAATACAAATATTACCTGCTCACCCAGCAGCAAGATGCTACCAGATTAATGAATATGGGGTGCCTGCATACTGGCTACTTTTTCTCTATACCTAGAAGTCATCTCAGCTCTGATTGTAACTATAATAATAAACTGGGGAGTTTCTTAAATATTGTACCCAGTTTTTTATATGAAGGTAGGCTGGTTGAGGTGCTGTACATTGATTATATTGTATGTAGTGCAGTAAGTCTACTGTGTTATATGCCACTTGTGCAAGGGGTGGAAAAAGAGGAGCCCATCATGCTCAGGGGCCCAACGGAGAATTTACCTGTACCCCTCTGGGCCAGTCCGAACCTTGTTGCGTGGCACATATTGACTGCAGATATTACCATTAAACAATCTGTCAAGACTTATAAAACTCTGTGCTTATGAGAAAATGTAATCATAACAGGCAAAACTTAACCCTCAAAATTATATTCTTTAGGTCCATAAGTATAAAAATCTTGTATTAAGTACTTATTAGATAGAAAAGAACTAGATTGTATGCAGTACTATTAGCTGACATAGCCAACAATTATGATGGCTGCTAAATTACCATGTAGTAATTGGCGATCTGATACATAATTGCTGCTAGAGCACAGAAGCATACTGTATATTGTATATATTATTTTATATATACATCCCTGCCACTATTAGGGGGTATTCACATGAATCTGTGCTTCTGGGTCTGTGCGGCATGTCCTACCTTTGGTCGTAAGATGGATTGTGAACCCATTGAAGTCGATGGGTCTGCACCGCAATCCTGGTTTTGCGAATCCGCAGTTTGCAGAATACCCCCTTAGTGTCTACATTTTTTTATTTATTTATATTCGATGTTGTATATTGTAATCAGCAAGCATTTTTTTTATTAACTAATCTGTCTGTAGTGCTAGATTGAATACATGCTTTGATACGTGACTTACAAATTATTATTAGTAATTTACTGTTTCAGCTTTTGTGGGTACAAGTGATTAAGGCAATGCACTGTGTATCATTATAAATATTTTAGCATGAGTGAGCCGCTTAAATCTGTTATTTCTATCAATACAATTTGTATTATACCTTTAGTGACCAGTCTGTTTTGGACCTTAATGGCAAAGCAACTTCTTTTTTGTTTTTTCATTGTTGCCTTCCATAACTTTTTTATTTTCCCATCTATTGGGGCTTGTTTTTGTGGGCTCCTGCCACTATACCACATCGGTATAAGAGGCTTGAGCTGAGAAGACCATGAGCACAGGCAGGAGCCCGCTCTCATCAGCTAATACCTGACAAAGCACATCGTTACAGTGCACAAGGCACTGGTGTGCAGCATATATCGTAAAAACATTCTGTAAAAAAATGCATTAAAATATTTACTGGCCTTTCTCCTGCATCATAGGAACTGGCTGAATCTTCTGCTACCCCAGGCAACCGGACTTAAACCATCAAGTAACATATTTAGTTCTGTTTTTATTCCTTTTATTTTCCAAACTGTTCTTTTGTATTACATATATATGTGTGCATATTTTATGTTGTATTTTCCTATGATAACCACATTTTTTGTATCGACTATCCTTTGTTATATTTAAACTTCACTTACGAGCCTTCATGTGTTCTAACGAAGCCATGACTTTAGATGAAGCGTTACCAATATTGGTGTATTGACCCTGGGAATGCTATGCTAGAGAGCATAGTGAGTCTTAGAGTTTACTTGTGTGTTGTCTAATGCAAGGTGTCTCATCAGCATGGTAGGACGAGTAGTCACAGCTAAAATCCCTTACATTTGGAGGATGTAGACTGACAGAGGAAGGCCTAGCACGAGTCTAAGTCGTGATCCTGACTGCAATCAAATGGCTATTTAACATGGTGGAGCCGTTTGTTCCTCAAGAGCGCAGCGCTCCCGGGAAAAAAAATAATAATAATATTAACTGATTTCCCTTTTTTGATCACCTCGCTCCCCCCCTCCAAAAAATGAATAAAAAGGGATAAAAAAGTTGCATATACCCCAAAATGTTAACATTAAAAACACAGTTTTCCCCGTAAAGAAACAAGCCCCACACAGCTCTTTAATATAGTAGCCAAAATAATAGGCTTATTTTCTGGTGATTCCCCACATGAGTAATATGATATTCTTTACTATTGCTTAGCCACAGTCTTTAGAACACAGGATGGGGAGTTTATTTTCCTGTTGGTTTAGTCTGCGCACGCATATATATTACTAACAGTGTTGAGCGAAGCAAAGCATTTCAAAAGTTTAGGAAACTAATCCGAATCTCCTTGCGCTTCATGGAAATGAATCAGGTTTTCTTAAAATAGCGGCTGCATATGTTACAAAACAAGACTAAGGGTAGAGGAAACAGGCTCGGGAACGCAAAATCACCCATAATGCCATGCAGCCAGCCAATCCACAGATAGCCATTCCGTGTGATGTCATTCCCTATAAAACTGTCATCCCGCGCGGTGTCCGCCATTGTCATCTTAAAGATGACCATCCTCATCTTTTGCTGGCTTTACTTCTTCCAAATCATCCTTCAAAGTCTCCATGTCCTAGAAAAGTCATCAAGATGTAGAGAGAGGAGGAGATGTATGTTCCTGATTACATATTCTCATCAATATTTGATGATGTGGAAAAGGCGGAATAGCAGATCGCAGAAGAATGGCTCCCACCTGTAGGGCAGGAGAGCGCTGTGGTTGGAGAAGTAGGTATGCCAGAGCTGAATAATATTCGGTGTTTATTGTTAACCTGACAGAAATTGGGCAAGAACAGAAATAATATGCATATTGTGCCCCACCTAACCGCCAAACCCCATACCAGCAACAGCCCCAGACCATACTCTGAGGCAGAGTGGGTACACCTGATTTATAGCGATTTGTGACGAATTGAATTTCTTGGCGAACTACGGAAAAGTTGCCGAATCGAATTTTTCAAAACTTCGCTCATCTCATCTCTAATTACTATGCCTCATTTTGAAAGTTTGGCATGTCACACCAGTGTCTAGTACACAGGCGAGATGTTTCTCTTCCTGTTTTGTCTGTCCATGTGCATATTATCAGCCCTCACTTTGAATGTATGTACTTGCAATGTTTTTGTTATACCTTCCTAGATTAAGAAAGTAGCCCTTTTGACATGCACAGTTCTTGAACCAGAACACTGCTATATAGCAGTATGGCTGGTGATCATGTACTTATGCATATGTAAACACTGTATTAATTTGACTAATTGGCATGTATATGAGTATAAGTGCTTTACATCGATGTTTCTCAACTAATTTGAGAATATCCTACAGAATGAATACCTGTGGTAAGTGCAGATGCAATGACACTAATTATATCACCTGATCAATACTACACGAAATATAAAACATGACCGTGAGATGGGCTATGAAGACTAGAGTTGAGGAACACTGCTCTATATGACTTATCTGCTGATCTAATATGGTGAATTTGGTGATCTCTGCAATTGAGACACCCCTTTGCTCAGTTTTCCTTCCTATGAGGGATATCTGACTTTCATTGTGTTGTAGACCCAATACTGGGGCTCCACATTTATTTAGCCTATTACTGTTTCCCAGGGAGATTTGCACTTTGGATTGCTGTGTTGAGACTCTTAAATGAGGCTTCGCAGTGTTTTCTGTAGCTGGTCTCACTGAGATCAACTATTATTTTGTTTGAGTAGTCTCCAAGGCATTGCTCCCGGTTAGCTAGAATCCAACTCCACACTGATGAGGGGCAACACCCCGAAACAGCTGTCTGTGGATGGATAACTGGCTTAGGTTTTCCCTGTCACATCCTTAAAGCTTGTAAAAAATCGGGATCTTGATATAGGGGCCACTTAATATGGTGGATTTGGTGATCTCTGTAATGGAGACACCCCTTTGCTCGGTTTTCCTTCCTTTGAGGGATATCTGGCTTTGATTGTGTTGTAGACCCAATACTGGGGCTCCACATTTATTTAGCATATTACTGTTTCCCAGGGAGCTTTGCACTTTGGATTGCTGTGTTGAGACTCTCAAATGAGGCTCCACGGTGTTTTCTATAGCTGGTCTCCCTGAGATTAGCTATTATTTTGTTTGAGTTATCTGCTGATCGCCCTTGAGGAAGCTTTATTGAGACAACACACATTAAGGCCCCATGCACACGACCGCTGTTTGTTTCCGCGTCCGTTCCGTTTTTTTTCACGGATAGGATGCTTCCCCATTCATTTCAATGGGTCCGTCAAAAAATGTGGATGGTCAACCGTTTTTGTTCCGCATCCGTGATCCGTGTTTTCATTCCGTCAAAAAAATAGTGCATGTCCTATTTTTTTCACGTTTGCGGACAAGGATAGGCATTTTTACAATGGATCTGCCATAAAAATCGGATCCGTAAAAAAAAACTGTCCGTCACCCGTTTTTTTGACGGACGCAAAATTTGCAGGAGGAGCGGACGCGGAGGCAGGCAACGGTCGTGTGCATGTAGCCTAATATGGGTTCTAGCCGATATTTATAACCCCTGTGGGGAGTCGCTCTGGTAGACAGCGGTGCGGGTGCAGTTTAGAGGCAAAACCAGGAGTCCAGATTGTGCATCAAACAGTGTTTTATTCACACTTGCACACCAGAAATGAAAACAGTCTCTTGGTGACAGTTCACACACAACAGAAATCATGTGGCAAAACCAAAAACAGGCCAACACAGGGTCCAGTCACCTTGGGTGGTTTAAGTGCGGTTCACACCTAGCAGTCGGTTCAGCCGCAGGCGATTCCTCCTTCAGTTTGCAGGGAAACACCACCTTGCTGAGCTCCGTCCTCCAGCACAGAGAACTCCTCAGTCCTGTTAGCAGGCTCCAGGATAATCACACTCAGACACAGCTGATGGCTGTGTTTTATACCCAGCCCAAAACTCGGACTGGACCGTGGGGAGCAGCCACCCACCCTACTCTTTAGCTGCTCCCAGTAAGAGCCGGCCCGGATCGGCTTTGCAGCCATGCTATTTAAAAGAGTCAAACAGCACTAGCTGCTGCAGACAAAAACCCGGTTCTCACCTCACCGAGGCCAGCAACCTCGGTGACACGTACCTGCCATCGCAAATGACACCTTGCACTTTACCACATACCCCCCCCCTTTGTTCAACCCTGAGGGGGTGAACACACGTGAGGCAGTGGACGCGGGACAGGGCATCTGCGTTGCCCTGCAAGCGGCCTGCCCTGTGTTCCACGGAAAACTTGAAATTTTGAAGAGATAGGAACCACCTGGTGACCCGAGCATTCCTCTCCTTGGCCTGACTCATCCATTTGAGGGGGAATGGTCGGTCACCAGACGGAACCTCCTCCCTAACAGGTAGTAGCGGAGAGATTCGAGTGCCCACTTGATAGCCAGGCACTCCTCTCCACTATACTATATCTGGACTCGGCGGGACTGAGCTTACGGCTCAGGAAGACAACGGGATGTTCTTCCCCGTTGACCTCCTGCGACAGTACCGCACCGAGGCCTACCTCCGAGGCGTCGGTTTGTACGACAAACTCCTTGTTGAAGTCGGGTGTCACCAAAACCGGGGACCCACACAGGGCCGACTTCAACGCGGAGAAAGCCTCCTCCGCCTTCTCACTCCAGCTAACCCTCCCAGACTTTCGCCCTTCAACAGGTCTGTCAATGGCGCTGCTATTGTGGCAAAGTGGGGCACAAACCTCATGTAGTAACCTACAATCCCCAGGAACGACTTTACCTGCCTGGTGGTGACCGGTCGGGGCCAGTTACGAATGGCCTCTACCTTAGTTACCTGAGGTTTGATGACTCCCGCCCAATTACATATCCCAGATATTTTGTCTCCTCTAACCCTATGGAGCACTTCTTTGGGTTAGCGGTCAGTCCGGCTTTCCTCAGGGCATCCACTACCGCCTGCACCTTGGGTAAATGGCTTTCCCAGTCGGTGCTGTGGATGACTACATCATCTAAGTAGGCCGAGGCGCACCGACGATGTGGTCGCAGCACTATGTCCATTAACCTTGGAAAGTGGCGGGGGCGCCATGCAGGCCAAAGGGTAACACCTTGTAGTGATACAGGCCCTGCGGGTAACAAATGCGGTTTTTCCTTAGCCGACTCCGTTAAGGGTACCTGCCAGTACCCTTTAGTGAGGTCCAGCACAGAAAATAACGGGCTTGTCCTAAACTTTCAACCAGCTCGCCTACTCGGGGCATGGGATACGCGCCAAACTTGGATACTTCATTTAACTTGCGAAAGTCGTTGCAGAACCGCAACGTCCCATCCGGCTTGGGTATTAGGACTATGGGACTGGCCCACTCACTTTTCGACTCCTCAATGACCTCGAGCTTCAACATTAACTGTACTTCCTCCGCGATGGTCCGTCGCCGAGCCTCGGGTACCCGGTATGGTTTTAACCGGATCTTGGCCTGAGGCTCAGTGACGATGTCATGTTGGATGAGAGACGTGCGGCCAGGGAGGTCCGAGAACACATCCGTGTTCCGACTGATGAACTCCCTGACTTCCTGAACTTGTTTGGAAGACAGGCTGTCTGCAATTTTTACCGTGGTTACTGCTTCACAGGCCTCGAACTGTGGGGCTGGACCCTTTCACCTAGAAGCCCTGGCCGGGGCTGTGGTCGTCGGCCGTGTCCCTATCTTTCCACGGCTTTAGTAAATTCACGTGGTACACCTGCTCCGGCTTGCGCCGCCTGGCTGGTGTACTTTGTAATTTACTTCCCTACTTTCTCGATCACCTCATAGGGGCCCTGCCACCTAGCTAGGAACTTGCTGTCAAGGGTGGGTACCAGAACCAACACCCGATCTCCCGGCTTGAAGCCCCGTACTCGAGCCTGACGATTGTACACCCTACTCTGGGCTTGTTGCGCTGCCTCCATATGCTCCCGGACCAGCGGCAACACCTTTTCCATCCGTTCCTGCATCTGGGTGACATACTCAATGACACTTTTGTGGGGGACAGGCTGTTGTTCCCACGCTTCCTTGGCGATATCCAACAGGCCCCGAGGGTGTCTGCCATAAAGCAGTTCGAAGGGCGAGAACCCAGTAGAGGCCTGGGGCACCTCTCGCACTGCGAACATGAGATAGGGCAGAAGCAGGTCCCAGTCCTTCCCATCTCTAGACACCACCCTCTTTAACATATTTTTTAAAGTTTGGTTAAACCTCTCGACAAGACCGTCCGTTTGTGGATGGTAAACGGACGTCCGTAACTGCTTTATACGCAATAATTTACACAGTTCCCTCATTACTTTGGACATAAAAGGGGTCCCTTGGTCTGTCAGAACCTCTTTTGGCAGGCCCACACGGGAAAACATTTCCATTAACTCTTTGGCAATGAGTTTAGCTGAGGTATGTCGCAGAGGCACCGCCTCCGGATACCGAGTGGCATAGTCGAGAACTACCAGAATGTGTTGGTGGCCCCTGGCAGATTTTGGTACAGGCCCAATTAGATCCATAGCGATTCGCTCAAACGGGACCTCAATAACTGGAAGCGGTACCAGAGGACTACGGAAATGTGGCTGGGGGCTAGTTATCTGACAGGTGGGACAGGACTTACAATAATTCTCTACCTCCTTGAACACACTGGGCCAATAAAACCGCTGCAGTATGCGGTCCTGGGTTTTCTGCCACCCCAGGTGTCCCCCAAGAACATGTTGGTGGGCAAGCTCCATGACAAGCCTGCGATACGCTGTGGGCACCACCAACTGTTCAACAGGCTCACCTCGGATTTGGTTCACCCGATACAACATATCCTGAAGGACAATGAATCGCGGAAACATTAATTCAGCCCCAGGTTTCTGGGGTTTACCATCAATTATTATGACACTTTCCCAGGCTCTGGTTAGGGTTTGGTCCCGGTGTTGTGCGGTCCCAAAATTTTCCCCGGAGACATTGAGGTCTGCCAACTCAGGTCCCGGTGGCAAGTCCTCCGTGTCTCCCACCATTACACTCCAGTGGGGTTGTCTCCCCTCTATCACAGAAGTGGTGGTCACCCCTACCGCAGGCCCTTCGGACTCGGGCTCCCAGGGCTCTGGCCTCCCACAGGAACCAGGCCACTCTGCTAGGGTTACCCCTGTCTCAGGGCTATTAGTCACTTTCACCTCAGGCCATAGTGACGGAAAACCAGGAAGTCTCTTCCAATTATTAGTTCATACGGTAGCTTGGCGGAGATCGCCACTTCACAAGTCCATGTGCCGGCCGCCGTGGACAGAGACATTACAGCCGTGGGATAGTCTTTTAAGTCTCCGTGTATGCACACCACCCCAACTTTCCGGCCCGTATACTGGGAGGGCTGTACCAGGGCAGCACTTACCAGGGTTACTAGGCTCCCTGAGTCCAGCAGCGCCACTGCAAGATTATCACCGACTTGCACCTGGCACAGATGACGATTGTCTAGGGTCTCGGGGTGCCGGTCGCACACAGTCTCCGGGCATACATGGAAGCCCGGTACCCATAATTGGTCTCCATGGGTTCTCCCCACTGTGGACAGTCGGCCCTCACATGGCCAGGCTCGTGACACCGCCAGCAGACTATCGGGGCCGGGTCTACAGGGGTACACCCGAGCAGGTTTCTCGGGTACCAGTCGTCGGGACTGGATGGGAGACCTCCGGGGTTTGACCGGCCCCCTCCCAACAACACCTCCTTTCAAGGTTTTTGTGGCCTCATAGCGCTCGACCAGGTCGACCATGTCCAAGGCATTAGTGGGTGACACCTGGCCGATCCAGTGCTGCAGGGGGTACGGCAAGGCCCTCCAGAAGATGTCAGCCAGCAGACGGTCCAGCATAGCAGCCGGACTTAGAACCTCAGGCTGCAGCCACTTTTGCAACCTGTGCAGCAACTCATAATACTGCGGCCTGGCGGGTTCAGCCGTATTAAAGTTCCACTGGTGGACCCGCTGAGCCCGGACTAACACGTTCACCCCCAGTCTTGCCAGGATCTCACCTTTCACGGTCGGGTAGTCAGCGGCTTGGTCATCTGGGAGGTCAAAAAATACTTGCTGGGGTCCAGACGCCAGGAACGGAGCGACCACCTCAGCCCACTGGTCACGGGGTAACTTTTCCCTCACGGCGACCTTCTCAAAAACCGCCAGGTACGTCTCAACGTCGTCTGCGGGGGTCATTTTTGGGATCGCCGCACGGACCGCTTTCCGGGCATCATGGACGTGGTGGGACGCTCCTGCCGCCTGTAACGCCATCACATGTTGTAGCAATAGTTGGTTGGTCTCCCGCTGCTGCACGTTAGCCTCTATGAGAGCCTTCACAGCAGCCTCCATGTTGTCAGAAACTCCTGCTTGCAGCTTTGCTGGCTTAATATATTCCATACACTTTAGAAAAACAAAACTTCGGCGTTCACGCCAGCCTCACTGCGCATGCCCGCATCCGACACCAAATGTGGGGAGTCGCTCTGGTAGACAGCGGTGCGGGTGCAGTTTAGAGGCAAAACCAGGAGTCCAGATTGTGCATCAAACAGTGTTTTATTCACACTTGCACACCAGAAATGAAAACAGTCTCTTGGTGACAGTTCACACACAACAGAAATCATGTGGCAAAACCAAAAACAGGCCAACACAGGGTCCAGTCACCTTGGGTGGTTTAAGTGCGGTTCACACCTAGCAGTCGGTTCAGCCGCAGGCGATTCCTCCTTCAGTTTGCAGGGAAACACCACCTTGCTGAGCTCCGTCCTCCAGCACAGAGAACTCCTCAGTCCTGTTAGCAGGCTCCAGGATAATCACACTCAGACACAGCTGATGGCTGTGTTTTATACCCAGCCCAAAACTCGGACTGGACCGTGGGGAGCAGCCACCCACCCTACTCTTTAGCTGCTCCCAGTAAGAGCCGGCCCGGATCGGCTTTGCAGCCATGCTATTTAAAAGAGTCAAACAGCACTAGCTGCTGCAGACAAAAACCCGGCTCTCACCTCACCGAGGCCAGCAACCTCGGTGACACGTACCTGCCATCGCAAATGACACCTTGCACTTTACCACACCCCCCACACACACACACACAAACACACTCAGTTACCTTTAGGGCTATGGTTGTATGTCTCTGTATTTTGTATATTTATTTATTTTGCTCTATAGGAATTTTGATGGTACATTTTTATAGTTTTTATAGAATGTTTGGATATTTATTCTTTATATGTATGTACATGAACTTTATTTGGGTCATTTATCAAACTGGTGTAAATTAGAACTGGCTGAGTTGACGATAGCAACCAACCAGATTCCTCCTCTTATTTTACAAAGAACCTGTCCAAGATGAAAGGTGGAATCTGATTGTTTCCTATGGACAACTAAGCCACTTCTACTTTACTCCAGTTTGATACATGACCTTCTATGTGATCATTTTTTGTATTTAAATGTATTTAGACTATATTGTCTCAGCCTAATATTTGGCTTATCAGGAGTGCAATGTTGGGTGGGTTGCCTTTTTAAGGACCATTGTTGCTACCATTACACAGTTATTTGTTACACTAAATGTTTTCTATCACAAACAGTTTTTGTGTCATGTTTGTAATAGATTTAATACAACTAGTGATAGTTTTTCGTAAAAAAGTATATGGGTGTGCTCCGTTGTATCTGTAGTCTTTGTTTCTAGTATACTTATAACACTTCTCTATCATAGTGTTATCCTTAACTTTGTCAGCAATTTGTGCCACAGTTCTCTTCTGTGGAATTGGACCACGTTTCAGTGGTTTCACTGTTTGTCCTTACTTGGACCACTTGGTCCTTACTTGGACCACTTCTAATAGATACTAACCACTGCATATCAGAAAAATAAATAGACAATACAATATTTGTCCCTGAATTGTCCCTGAATTGATGAGAAGAATGGCCTGTCTGAAATGACTAAAAACATTTTAAACAAATGACCTATCTTCTGGATAGGTCATCAATATCTGATTGGTGTAGGTCTAACACCTGGGACTCACGCCAATCAGATGTTTGAGAAAGCAACAGCACTTGCAGCAAACAAATGCTACCTGCATTACTGTTACAGATTTTGTGGGTTTGAAGTCTATGATGAATTTGTTTTCTTTTTTTATATATTTTTAAAAACATTTATTTATTTATTTACACTTTTTATAGCTCCCATAGAGAACTATAACAAGCAATCATCAGATTGCTTCTTTCATACACTCCAATGCATTAGCATTGGAGTCTATGAGGATAACATGATGTTCCTAAGGAGGGCTGCTACAGGCAAGGTCTCCATAGGACCTTATATGTGGCAGCCTCAGACCATTCAGGAGGACTGAGGCTGCTGCACTCACCATCTACACTCACTATTTAAAACAGAAGGCACTCAGTGTTCTTTAAAGTAATGCCCAGCACTGTACATGTATGGATGGGTTTATGTTATGATTGATTTGTTTACATTGTATATATAAATAACTGACAAGGTATTTTTTGAATGCTGCTGTTATATAAAACTTTGTAGCCTTGAAAAATAGACATATGAAATCTGCATATTGTCTTCATTTTTTATTTGTTGGGAATATGTTTCTTAATTACGAATGTCATAAATGAATTTGTTTTGCCTGCGCAGAACTGTTCAGAATAATGGAGCACTTTGAATATAATACAAAAGGTATACAGTTCTACCTCAACTTCATCATTAATCATAATGCCGGGCCATAATCATTGGAAATACAAATATGTATGTTCTCTGATGTATAGCAGCTTCTTTTGTAAACTGATTTGATAACATAGACAAGTTAGCATTGTTATTTGTGGAATTCAGTTTTTTACAAGAGAGTAATTTTATAAAGACTTTAAATGCTAAACACCCACAGCGAAACTGTACAACAATATAAATGCATTCCTATTTCTTAGTATCCTTGGTTGCCAGGGAACTGAAGTGAGAAATATGTGTGATATTATATGATTGTATCTGTTAACAGGCACCATTAATTATGCATGCCTTCTGACCATTTGTGTACCAATCATACACATTTTTCAAGTGCCAATCCCATGAATAAAGGCTAATGAAGACATCAAGTAATCAGTAACCTGAGACCTTCAATCAATTACATTCTAATAGTCTGCAATCTATGCATCATTTGCAAAAACCCAATAATCAGAAAGCATTTCTAGATTGGGATATTTCCGTTTTTCCATCAACCTTCCGATATAATGTCTTATTAACTAAATTATCTAGTTTGCATGACATGTTCCTTACTGAATATGCTATGTATTATTTATTAATTATAACACACACACACACACATTGCTATAAGAAATGCATATTCTGCCTCCCTAACTAAAAGCCAAGAATTTTTAAACTATTTTACTTAGAATAAAATCAGAAAGCATCCATGATTTTTTAATCCTGCAAGAGCCCTTAATTGTTCAACCAAGATTTTTTAATCTTGGAATAGCCCTTTAATTCTGATTGATGTGTGGAGATAATAAGTACTCTAATTACTATGGGTATGCAATAGACGTACTAAGGTTTCTGGACAGTGTTAGTCCCAGTTCTGTGGATTTGTGTAGTGATAGCTAGAACAGTAAAATACCCTTGTGCATTAGTGCTATAGGCGCCCATACACCTTCAATAGCTGTCAGTCAAATGCTGGCCTATACACATAAATGCTTGGTTCAACCAAATGTGTATTTTTTTCCTTGCAATGTACTTTATTAAAGATTAGGGATACAGTAAAACAATAACAGATGACAGCAACAAAATTGCATGCACAGGCATAAAAATAGCGAGAGAACAAATCTTGTAATCAAATCAATATATTGTGACATATATTGTAGACTGTAAATAGCAAAGCATGGTAACATTTTAATAGAATTTTTATGTCTGTGAGGTACTGTATAACAAATGGTTTGGGGGAATTGTGGACAGGAAGGGGAGGGGAGCAAACACCAGAAGCCACAGATTATGATGGCTTTAGAAATAGTCTGTTAATAAAGTAGTCATGATATATAGATATATGTCTGTTGAATCTATCAGTGTAAAGGGACCTTAAAGAGGACCTTTCACAACTCCTGACATGCCTGTTTTAATAGCTACATGCAGGGGCGTAGCTAATAGCTCATGGGACCTGGTGCAAGAGTTCAGCTTGGGCCCCCCTTCCTTCAGTGCTTTGTGTATCTTCTTATGCGGCACAACGGTCCTATAGCTACACCCATGGCTACATGCATTCCCTATGTAATAACAATTCTAGAGCATCTATTCTTATGGTTTATGTTGTGCCATTCCTTTATTATTTGCAAGTTATGAATGAATTGCTATTAGCCTTCAGTAAGGGAACAGAGGGGAGGTAACAAGTTAATGGGGGGGGGGAGGGACTTGCAAAGACTCACTCTATCCAATCAGTGCTGATATTTTCATACTGTACAGGTACACCCCCCCCCCCCAACTGGTTACCACCCCTCTGTACCCTTACTGAAGGCTAATGGCAATTCATTTATAACTTCTAGCAGGAATAATAAAGAAATAGTACAATATAGAACCAGAAGAATAGATGATCCAGAATTGTTATTACATGGGAAATGGATGAAGCTATTAAAACAAACATATCAAGAGTGGTGACAGGTCCTCTTTAAGAGATTGAGCTTTGAAAGGGCAGGAAGGAGCTGTAGGTTTTGAAAAGAGATAAGGACATCATCTAGAATTACTTAATCCACTAAAAGTTGTGATCTAGTTAGTGTTTGAATCCTTGAATTTGTGTTTATAGTTCACCCAGATCTTAAATACAAGTGAAAGGCGATAAAGCAAGACAGAGTGTCCTGGTATGTTTTTTCCATATTTTCAAGGTTTCTCTGGTTCGGTAACTGTGAAATATAAAATACATGACCACATCTGGAGGGGTTATGTCACGTTCGGATGTGGGAGGGAAACACCACACCAAACATAGGAGGAAAGGGATCAGGGAATAAGGCCTGGAAACTAGGGAAAGGAGATGAACACCTCCTTGTAAAACCCTAATCAAAGTCCTGAAAGTCCTGACTAACTACCAGTATGCAAAACAACTGAAAGGTGGCAAGAAGCAGGATGTGCTCAACCCAAAAATGCAGTTGTGCATATATACAGGGGAGCAGATCCTGCACTTGTGGCCTGTTGCTAATGGCGATCCCCAGCAAAAATGCATACAGTGGAGGATGCCCGCAGCAGACCACAAGTACCACAATAGAAATCCTACAAAATATGGCAATTTTGTGGATGTTGTAAATAATATAATAATATAGCAATAACAAATGACAAAACAGATGCACACTGTGGTCTTACTAAGCCCTCAGACTGATGTTAAATTTGAGAGATTAGTCAACATGTCCTTCAGTGGAGGTCTTAAGCCCGAGCACCACACCAAGGTTTCTCAAGTAGCTCGGTACCTAACACTCACCTACCTGTGCCGTATGGGCAATACCATGGGCCAGTGGGCATTACAGGAATGTATAGGGTGACTCACAGTAAACTCCTCAGTAACCTCCAGCATGTAACCATGCCTGCAATGGGAGGAAGGACAGGGCTGTAAGCCCCACCCAAGAGCGCAGTGTTCACCTGTTTTGACATTTGTTATAACTACCAGTATGAACAGACCCCAGAGGTAGGTGAGTTCATACACAGGAATGCCTAATGTGCTAACTCACCCTATAGGACCCTGGTACTAATTTCAGGACTGAGATAACCTGTTCCTCCAAAAGGAAGGACAAACAGGAGTCTCCCTCAGGCCTTAATACAAATGACAGGGAAATGCAACACACAGAACTCAAACAAAATACAAAACGGGAACGGAAAGACTGAACTTTAAAAGAGCACCAGAAACGCCAACATCCACACACCAGAAATCCACAACTAAAACTGAAGCTATAAACCACACAGCATAGTGGGAGAAGCAACTATAAATAATTAAGGTTAAATGACCACATTAGCAACACCTGAGGCAAGGGGTGTGGCCATTGCCAGAAACAATACAGACTACTATTGATCCACAAGGAAACCTGTCAGATCAAACCACGTGTTGCCAGTTTCACCTATCTCCTGCCACCAGTCCGTGACAGGTTAAGAGAGCTGCTTAAAAGAGCTGCTTTGCTTTGAGGCAAAGAGGACATGTGCTCTTCGATTGAGGTCCACAATTTCAAATCAGGATTCCTCAACCAGTCTATAGTGTGTGTGAGTAGTGTTGCTTGGTAGTCTGAAGTCTACATCCGAAGGATGTGTATATTTCCAAAAGTCTATGAGCATTAGAAATTGCAAGGTCTTTTTAATGTGTGATAAAATAATGCTTAGTAGCTGGTACAATAAAGAAGACTGATTTGTGCAGGAATCTAAAAGTGTTTCAAGTGGGACACTAAAATCACTGCCCAACACAAGGAAACTCCCAATAAAGGGACGGGCTAGTTCAGGAGTAAACGTGATCCATTGCCTGCTTTATAATAGGGGCATATACTGTATATTCTCTATTTTATATTGGTTCCAGCTTACATCCATTTAGTAAAGATCTGCTTGTTTGACTAGCTAGTATAGTCAGTGGCATATCCGTTTGGTGCACTTTTTTCTGTGATTTTTATATTTATATATTTCATCCGCACAATGCTCCGTTTTGTGTAGGATGCCTTTGTGGTGCATGTGGTCCGCGTCGGCATCCTCCATTGTACGCAATTTTTGCTGGGGATGGCCGTTTGCTGCGGTCTACATGCAGTGGGACTGTTCCCCCAATGAGAAACACGCTACAGTAATTGGGGTATGAGCAGTTCCCCCATATTGGCCACTTTTTTTCTGTGATTTTTGTTCCATATTTATTGAATGTGCCTTCATCTGGCATTTAACATTCCTTTGCACCTGGTAGCCTCCATCACACGGTCTGACATGGGTGTGGCTTGCAGTCTTGCTTTATTCACATTGCATTAGTTGTCCTGCTATGTGGTTGTGTGAAAGATTGGCTGTGAGCAGTATTCCATCACCTTCAGACCGTGTTCACACCATAGTTAGCATAGTGGTAGGACCCCATGCCATGCTGAGTGACCGTGACGTGGTGCATGAGGGGCTCCGATATGTTCCTGACAGGAATATATTGGCAAACAGTCTCAGCTTTTAATATCTGCTTGTTTGACTAGCTAGTATAGTCAGTGGCATATCCGTTTGGTGCACTTTTTTCTGTGATTTTTATATTTATATATTTCATCCGCACAATGCTACGTTTTGTGTAGGATGTCTTTGTGGTGCATGTGGTCCGCGCCGGCATCCTCCATTGTACGCAATTTTTGCTGGGGATGGCCGTTTGCTGCGGTCCACATGCGGTGCGACTGCTCCCCCAATGAGAAACACGCTACAGTGTTTGGGGTCTGAGCAGTTCCCCCATATTGGCCACTATTTTTCTCTGATTTTTGTTCCATTTAGTAAAGATGTATAGACCCTGTACGTTGCAAAAAATATCCTGGAATAAAAAAGGGACAATTTTAACCAAAGGAATAGAGGCTGCTCTAAAACCTCTTTGTGGGAAGAAAGCATTATAACATTGATTAAAGGAAGTTTTCTCAAAATGCTTTATGTATTAAATGATTCTCTTGTAAGCAAGATATCAATGTGTTCCCTTTTAAGGTGAGACAATACTATAAAATGAGTTACAGGAGAGTTGAGGCCTTGGACATTAAATATAGCTATTCTAAAAGCCTAAAGCATGACTCTACCACCTCCTTGCTGATGTTTCAGCCTTGTTGGAACATGGTGCCATCCACCAACCATTCACCACTCCACCTCCATCTTTAAAAGGTCTCATATTTTGCAATGCATATCACAGCAAAAACCAAGCCATGAGGAGGAAAGAACTGCTTGTAGAGGCTAGAGACATGATCATGTGGAGGCACAAATCTGGGGTACGGTACAAAAATGTCTGCTGCAGTAAAAGCTCAGTGGCCTCCATAATTCTTAAATGTAAGATGTGTAGAACAACCAGGACTCTTCCTAGAGTTTGCCACCCCACCAAACTAAGTAATTAGGGGAGAAGGGCCTTGTTAAGAGAGGTGACTAAGAACCCAATGGTCACTGTGACTGAGCTCCAAAAATCCTGTGTGCAGATGGAAGGAACTTTCAGAAGGTCATTCAGCACTTGCATTCCTCCCATCTGGGCTATATGGCAGAGTGGCCAGAAAGAAGCTTCTTCTAGGTAAAAGACGCATGACATTTTACAAAAAGGCTCCTTAAGGACTCTTAGGCTGTGAGAAACAAGATTCTGTATTCTGATGAAACCAACAGCATAGTAAACTTTTTGACCTCAGATCTAGGCGTCATGTTTGAAGGAAACTAGGCACTGCTTACAGTGAAGCATGTTGGTGGCAGCATCATGCTGTTTTTCAGGATCTGGAACAAGGAGACTAGGCTGAGTTGAGGGAAAGCTGAATGGAGCATAGTACAGAGATGTTCTTAATGAAAACCTAATCTTAGAGCAGGCTGAAGGTTTACCTTCCAACAAGACAATAGCCCTTGGCACACAGCCAAGACAACACAGGAGTGGCTTAGGGAGGTTAGTAGGAAATTATCCCAGTAGGGTAAAAAGTGCATGGAAGAAAGCAGCTGCTCTGCCCTCCGTGAGATAGCAAAAACTAGGATCATGCACCTAAAGGCACTAGGAACATCAATGCAGTCGAGAATAGAGCCATGACAAAGTCGCTAATGGTGGGAGACCAGGATGTTTTTTTCCAGTGCCAGGTGTGTTAGTCACAGCCTTCAGGATGTTTGCTGTGTAGTGATGTCAGAAAACATCAGATATGTTGATGCTAGAAGGTGAAATTGAGGCTGAGGCTTCAAGGCCTATACAAGCATGGCCTCATTCAGACCACTTATTGAAGATTTTCAAGCACAGACCCTCACTGGAAACAGGTAAAAGAGTATACTGTAGCTGAGTGTTTTGGTGATCGCAATATAGTTGGATGGCTAGTGATTCCTGTAAACTCTGTGTGTTGCAGAGCTCTGCAATGGCACATCTTATTGGTCTGGTAGCTATCCATGACCCCCACCCTCATCCTATGTGTTTTTTCAATGGAGCGAGAAGAAATATGCTGCCAGACTCCTCTTGCGGGGGCATATTTCTTAGGAGAACAAAAACATTGGGCAACATTTTTTTATTTGCCTGGTTCTTCTCTCCCTCAACATTGTCTGTGACTGGGAGTTTCCCATGCACATTTGACTTTAACTAACAGAAATTTATCAAAAGGCAAACAATTGGCCTGTGTAAACTTTTTTCTGTCCATTGACTAAAATAATTATAATTTAAGTAAAAATGTCTTTGGAAATCACGAACAAGCAACATTGATTACTCTGATACCACGGTACTTAGGATTAAAAATTCAATTTGTACAGATATAATACGCTTTGACGTCATTTTATTTATTTTTTTAAATGCTAATTCAAAAAGGTTTTAGACATTGGGGAACCTTTGCTAATCCTGTTTTAAATTTAGACAGTGTAAACTTACACAGACTTTCTGGAGATATCCCTAGATACTATCACTTCAATTTGGCTGCTTCTCCGAATTTCACAAAGAAATTAGCTTTGTGACGCATTTCTTTGTAAGTAGTGGGTGCAATGACAAGGAACACCAATAGCTCCACCCCCTGATATTCATGTGTGCTCCTCACTTGTACATCGTTCCTGGATTCTGCTTACCATCTCATCCCTGCCTGATTGCCTTGACTCTGCTGTTGCCAACCCGGATTGCCTGACCTGTACCTGTGCCACCTGCCCTGACCTTTTGCCTGTCTGACTAAGTTGGGTTACATGCTGCACTTAGCCTATCACAGCCATGCCATTAGTATGCATGGCTGGGATGGCTTCCTAGGGCAAAGTAGTGAAACGCTTGTTGATTGGCTGCCCTGCAGCCTTTCAAAAAGCGGGAATAAATCTCCGAACAACGAACCCGAACTTTCACGGAAATGTTCGGGTTCGGGTCCGAGTGCAAAAAAACGTAACGTTCGGTACGAACATTTTATAATTTAGGGGTGACATAGTGCATTTCTGTAGTTGGGGGCAAAAACCTGTATTGTGGTGCCATAAAGCACTGTTGCATACAACGCTGAAAATCCTGTTTTTAAATATAGGGCGACATACTGCAGTTGTTTATTTGGGGGAAATAAACCCATGTTGTTGTTCCACAGGGCAGTTTTGCATACAACGCACAAAAGTGTATTTTAAAATTTAGCAGTGACATACTGCATTCCTGTATTTGGGGGAAATAAACCCGTATTGTTGTTCCACAGAGCAGATTTGCATACAACACACAAAAACTAATTTTCTAATTTAGAAGTGACATATTGCATTTGTGTATTTGTGGAAAATAAACCCGTATTGTTGTTCCACAGAGAAGTTTTGCATACAACGCACAAAAAAGTATTTTAAAATTTAGCTGCGACATACAGCATTTGTATATTTGGGGGAAATAAAACCGTATTCTTGTTCCACAGAGCAGTTTTGCATACAATGCACAAAAAAGTTTTTTCAAATTTAGCAGTGACATACAGCATTTGTGTATTTGGGGGAAATAAACTCGCATTGTTGTTCCACAGAGCAGTTTTGCATACAACGCAAAAAACTTATTTTAAAATTTAGCAGTGACATACTGCATTTCTGCAGTTTGTTGCAATAAACACTGGTTTTGTGCTACATAGCAGATCTGAGGCCTACCCTGTATAGTTGGTTGCAAACACACATGTTTTATGGTAGATAGCACATTTGCGGTGTACACTGAATTTCTGACATTCAAATTAAACCGTTAACTTCTGCTTTTACATTGTTGGTTTGAAAAATAAATTTTTGGGTGATAGTGAAGTAATTGTATTGAATTGCTCCATTACACTTTTGTGTGACCTAAAGAAATATATTATGTTTATGACACGGGCACTGCCTTAATGTTAGTGAACTTAATTGTTGGCTATTGGCAATTAAATTGACACCGAAGATAAACCACTTTTAGTTTGGTGGGTGAACGCAAATAATGAGGAGAACATCAAATAAGGGACGTGGGCATGGTCGTAGTGGTGTTGGTGGAGCTCCTGTTGCTGGGAGAGGACGTGGCCGTTCAGCACCAACTACAGGTCCAAGTGAAACACCTTCCTCAGGTGTGAGTAGGCGACAGAACCTGCAGCGTTATTTGGTAGACCCAAATGCCGCTCTACGAATGGTGAGGCCAGAACAAGTACAGGCACTAGTAGATTGGGTGGCTGACAGTGCCTCCAGTACCTTAACATTGTTTCCCACTGCTGAAAGCTCAGAGTTGGCTCCTGCAGCCCATGCCCATGAGTCTTTCACCTACCTCACCCCCTTGCAAATCAGCCAAGCAATCTGAGCCCCAATTCATGCAGCAGTCTCTTATGCTTTTTGATGACTCTGCTGGCAGGGTTTCCCAGGGCCATAACGATAGCCCTGCCCCAGAAGTGGAAGAGATTGAGTGCATGGATGCCCAACCAGTTAGGTTTGAGAATGAGGACATGGAAAGACCACCACAGCACGTCTCTGATGATGACGAAACACAGGTGTAAAATGCTGCGCCTTTCTGCAGTGTGCAGAACGACAAAGAGGGCAGGGGTGAAGACTGGGTGGAAAATGATGTTGAGAACGATGAGGTCCTACACCCCAAAATATACCACTTAAATCCATGTTATTCATGGGTGGTGAAAAAATCATATTTTTTAAGGCCAGGAATTACATTTGCGGTCTGAATTGCATATGTGCCGGGGACAATAATATAGTTAATCCATCTGGGAGTTCAGAGGTTGACATATTCCAATTTGGTTCTGTCAAGTAACCCTGCACTGCATAGGTGACAGGGACCGAAATTTTGAAAAATCTTCTTTTAAATTGTTGGGTGCAAAATTACAATTTTTGCTGTGTATAAACCCCTGCCCTGCATAGGTGACAGTGACCAAAAATGCAGAAAATATTCTTTTAAATTGTTGGGTGAAATTTTACCATTTTTGCCGGGTACAAACCCTTGCTCTGCATAGGTCACAGGAACCGAAAATTTAAAAAATCTTCTTTTAAATTGTTTGGTGCAATATTATCATTTTTGCCATGAATAAACCCCTCCTCTGCCTGGGTGCAGGGGCCTACATTTTTAAAAATAATCTGTTCCTTTGGTGGGTGACATGAACCCCGTTTTGCCGTAAATAAACCCCTCCTCTGCCTGGGTCCCAGGGGCCTACATTTCTAAAAATCACCTGTTCCATTGGTGGGTGACATGAACCCGATTTTGCCATGAATAAACCCCTCCTCTGCCTGGGTGCCAGGGGCCTACATTTTTTAAAATTGTCTGTTCCATTGGTGGGTGACATCAACCCAGTTTTGACAGGGAAAAACCCCTGCTCTGCCTGGATGCCAGGGGCCTACATTTTTAAAAATCATCTGTTCCATTGGTGGGGGACATGAACCTTATTTTGCCGTGAAGTAACTGCTCCTTTGCCTGGGTGCCAGGGGCCTACATTTTTAGAAATTGTCTGTTCCATTGGTGGGTCATATGAACCCCGTTTTGCCAGTGAAAAATCCCTGCTTTGCATTGTTGACCGGGAACAAAATTTGGTAAAGACGTCTGTTAATGATCAAAAGATGTGTGACTACAAACGCACTCTGGTAGACACACAGCTGATGGCATTCCGACTCGATGCTTCCTCAACCTCCTACTCCACATCCATTTCCTCCTCGTAGATCAAGATTTTGATATTTTTTTATTTTTTTATACACATTTGTTTGCAGGGCACTTTCCCACATTTTGCTGCCTTTTGCAGCCCTTTAGTCCTTTCCAGGACTTTTTTACAGCCATTTTAGTGCCCAAAAGTTCGGGTCCCCATTGACTTTAATGGGGTTCAGGATCGGGGTCAAGTTCGGGTTAAGTTCGGATCCCGAACACAAACTTTTTTGTGAAGTTCGGCCGAACCCGAACTTCCAGGTGTCTGCTCAACTCTATTTTTGAGCTGTCAGGAATTTGTATCATTTAGTGTGAAACTGAAAGCTAGATACTCTAGAGATACTAAAACTTTACACTGTAGAACAAAAATGGTTGAAAATGTTTAATGAAAACCAATTGATTTGGCCAAAATGAGCAAAAGCAATCATTAAAAAATTGCCTTTTAAGCCGAACCCTTTTACCAATGGACCCACGCCCCTTTCCCACTAAGACATGTCCCTAGTTGATCAAGTCACAGTGGATTTCAATTTTTTTTGCTTACGTGCTTCATAAATAGAAGGAGTTAGTGCGGTTCTAGCTGGCAGTTAGGCAATGGTAATCTTGTGTTTCAACAGTGATACACAGAAGATCATTTTTAATACATGACATATTGAACTTTACTTACAGCATACATCTACAGGAAACATACAGATATTGATGGAGATTTGGATGAGTATTTGCTACAGATATCACCGGCAAATCATAAAATCTGCAGTGGAATGAATATCACAAATTGCTAAACTATGGATTTAAAGTCTCTAGCTTAGAAGTTATTTGCAGATTTTTTTGCCAAAAACTTTCTGCATCATTTGGATGAGGCAGATTTTCTGAACACATTCCACTGGAGAAAATCTACAGCATATATTTATTTTACTCACTTGTAGAGTGCTGACATATTCCGTTTGCATTGGCATATTAAAAAAAAAAATGTTTTATTACTTATAAATTATTTATTATTTTTGCTTATATTTATTTTATTTTTTGCACTAATATAGTGCTGACATATTCTGCAGTGCTTTATAGACATTAGCATCCTTTTTAACATACTATAGTCCCCCATGAGTACATAAAAGACCTCTGGGGGGTCATTCAATCTTAACATTTTAGCAGTTTTTCTGTGTAACTGGGACATCCATAGTAGCCCCAGTTATATCTGAAAAAGCCCCCAAGATTCTTTATCACTGGGAGGGGCGGTTGTGCTGATCTGAGTCTGCTAAGACCCAACAAATCTCCTCTGCTGGAAGGCAACCGTTAACTACCTGAGTGCAATAGAGGTAATGGAAGTAGCCACACTGTGATATGTACAATGCAAAAGTAAAGTTAGCATATCATATGAAACAAAACAAGTGTGCAGGTGCATGTACACTAAGGCAGCAATGAAAAGCAAGCACAAGACTCATTATTACTCAACAAACATTACAAAATAGTACCTATGCTACATTCATTGAATGTGCTGAATAAATTTGCATTAACATTGTACTTATAGTGGAGTAGCTGCCTCCATTTTGGTCTTGCATGCTATCTGTAGAAGGCTGTTGATTAATTAAGGGCAGAATATATTTGGATCTTTCTGTACTTTAGCGTAGGGTCCTATCTTTAAGAGGTCCATTTGCCAGGGTAGTTAGGCTAAATATATTTTAAGAACCTCATATTCACTGATATAATTAATATAACATTATTAAAATGTATAATCCATATAGTCAATGTTTGCCAAGTTTTGTTGCATTGTGTGTTTGCATTTGTATTGTAATCATCTTGTATTTCCTTTTAGTTACATTTGAATCATTTGAAATCCAGACATTGTGGCTGTATTTGTCTTGTAATTTATAAAAAAAATGATAACCTAGATAGCACAATAAATATTTAAAGCCATTTCAGCAGCATCTCAAGTGTTAACAATATGGAAGTTTTTTTTTTTTATTATTACCTTAAGAATGTTTCACACAGATGTCTGTGTATATACATAAAACACACTATCAAGTGGTCTGGACACTAATGTTGATCCTTTTGCAGAATTCAAATGATCCCTGCAGGCAACCAACAACTGGTAGATATGTGGAATGTGCTCTTTGAACTGTACAAAAGCCTTCAGCCTTCCATGTATGGCTGCAAACAAAAACTGCCAAGTGCAATTATTTCTGAGTTTAAATGTAATGGAAGTGTTGCATCATATTTTTTACAATAGCTACAGAACAAAAACCAACATAGGTATTATATTTACTTCAATATTTGACAACCACCCACACCTCACAGTGGATCAGCCATAAAGTACAATACTATGTAAATAATCTTGACAATAACAACTTCAAACATATCTAATACTTAATACGTAATTACTTTCAATTAATTATTCGGTTGTAAATTATTTATTAGGTAAATTTTCCATCCATTTCAAAGCATCAAATAAGCATCTTGAACAATAAAGAACTGAAGTGAAAATGCCTTTGTCCCTATTGTGCCTATACAATGCCTATTCCCTATTATTTTATAGTTGTCACAATAATTTATTTCTTTATTACCTTGCATTGGTCAAAGAGGACCTGATAAAACATGTAACACTGTGTTCCAAACACTTGAAGACTTGCATGGAGCATATTGCAACTTCTGCTCCATTTATCTACATTTCCTGTCTTCCTAATTATAGAGTGTCAAGATATGGGCCCCCTTTTAAAGAACTAAAAGCATATATGGACCAGGGTTGTCTTTATGAGATAAATACTTTAACCTTGTTATTTAGAATAGGAATGATACTGCCCAGTTTAGGGCATTGAGAGAATGTTGCAGCAGGGGCAGGATGAGGGGTAGGTGAGGGTAGGTACCCGCCTAGGGTGCTCCCTTGCTACCCAGAAGTGGGGGCACAATGAAACCTATGAGGCAGTAGAGCAGTGCAAGCAGTCGCTATGACGTCACCACCACCTCCTGCGCCAAGTCTCACATGATCACATGAGACCGGGCGCAGGAAAAGGGATGTTATGTGGACCGCCAGAACCAGAACACGGCAACACAGGCCATTGATCAGAAGAGGTCTGTGGCCTGCAGTGCAGATGGCATCGGGGGAACTGGAAAGAGTGTTTTTTTTTTGTTTTTTTTTACCCTTAATCAATGGCACTAGTAGTACTGGGGGCATCAAGGAAAGCACTAGGGTGGGGAGAGCATCATATATACTAGCACTGGGGTAGGGGGAGCAACTTATATACTGGCACTGGGGTAGGGGGGAGCATCAGATCTACTAGTGTGAGAGAGAGCATCATATATACTGGCACTGGAGTGGTGGAGAGCATCATATATACTGGCACTACGGTGAGGAAGAGCACTATATACTGGCACAAGGGTAAGGGGAAACATTATATACTGGCACTAGGGTGGCGGGAGCATTATATACTGGCACTGGGGAGGGCATTATATAATTATCTACTGGCTCCACAGGGGGGAAGCATTATATACTGGCACTGGGGAGGAGAATTATATACTGGCGCAGGGGAGTGCATTATATACTGGCTGTAAAGGGGGGACATTATACGCAGGAACAACAGGCAGATAGAGGACCATTATATACTGGTACTATGGGGATACTTTATAGGAGTGATAGTGGCCTTGATGAGATGTTTTGTCACTCTGGCCCTCGCTCCCTGGTGTTTAGTGCAGAGAAAAGTAGTGTAAAGAATCAGGCCAGAAATAAATGTATAACAGTCTCTCTTTACTTCACTGTACCCTGTGCCACATCCAGCAGCATTAAGTACAAAGTGCCGTTTCTCTGGCACCAAATGAGGAGGTATGGTGGCTGGTTATAGCAATAATTTGGCACAAGCAAGCATTTGTGGATATAGGTGTCCACTATCATACAGGCTTGATGTAAGTCTGGCCTAGCAATGGTTTAGGTAGGTTGTGGTGTCTGCGCTGTTGTCCCTCACCTTGTAGAAGTGTCTGTAAAGCTGTATTTCACTGATCACTCTGCTGTCTGGTTGCACTGGTGTTTTCTTGAAGCTGAATTTGCTGATCTCTCTGGAGTATTGGTATCACAGGAGAAGAATATCTTCTTCCTGAGTTTCCCTCTATGGTTAGCACTTTGCCCCAGTTTGATATCTGGACCTATTGCAGAGATGTTCATGATTTTATTTTATGAAAATGTACTCCTTGGTACATCAAGGGTGTCACTGTTTCACCTTGTTGCACCTAAAGCTCCACTCACTTTCCCTGCTGCCTGTGCCTCCTCACCCCACTTTGAGTGACAGGGCCAGGCAGTGTTGACGCAATTAAGCCTGGTCCTGAACTCTCACACGGGTGTGTGGGTTTAGCACCCAAGCATTACAGGTCTGAGGCTTGCCAGGAGGAAGGAATCTATACTGTGTATGCACCGTTGACGTCACTGTGCACCCAGAAGAAGCAGACGTAATCGCGCATGCACAATGCAGATTCCTTCTGACAAGCTTCAGGCCTATACTGCGAGTGTGCCTATATCAGAGACGAACAGGCAGCTGTGACAGTACAGGGCCAGGCATGATTATGTCTATGCTACCTGGCCCTGTCACTCAAAGTGTAGGGGGGAAGGGCATAGGCAGTAGGGAAAGTGAGCAGATCTTCAGTTGCAAAAGCGACACCCTTATTGCACCAAGGAGCTAATTTGCCTAAAATATAAATATGAATATATCTGCAGTGGGGCTGCTGATTGAGATGGGGCAAAGTGTGTTGAAATCAGCTGGCCAGCTCAGCTAAACTCAGCTATTTTTGGTGCTTCCACAGGAATGAATGGGGAGTGCACTCTCCATTAATTTCCATGGGGCTTACGAATATAGCTGAGAGCGCAGCCCGGCTATTTCTAACAGCCCCACAGAAATGAATGGGGAGAACACTCCACATTCGTTTCTATGGGGCTGACAGAAATAGCTGAGCGTTCTGCTTGGTTATTTTCGGCGGTCCCATAAGAATGAATGGAGGGCAGCCATGTGTGGGTAGCAATGCACGCTCGCTCCTGACAACTCTGGCAAAAAATATAAGCCAGGAGAAGATGGTGCACTGCGTCTATGTGACCAATCCTGTTACTGTTACAGCAGTGGCTGGATCCCCTTGCAGCATATAGAAATAAGGGGTCAAGATCTTCTGAAAAGAAACCAGAGAAACATATTGCAAAAGTAAGATATCATTAGTACATTTAACAGTGATTACTGTGATAAAACAACTCCTTGAAGTACATGCCCATTTTCGTTTTTGCCTTTTCATTTTTGCCTCCACACGTTCCAATCAGGGCTGGTGCAAGGATTTTTGCCAACACAAGCGAAGGTACATTTTGGCTCCCCCCCCACCAGAACTCCCCCTAACACCAGCATCCCACCCGGACCCCACTCAAATCGCCTGAATGCCTGCCTCGCAAAACCCTGCAGTCCACCTACCGCACTCACCTCCTTTGCATATATGTATCTTTGACTTATTTTTCTTTTATGTAAAAAGCAAACTACATGACACATTTCTCCCTCTCCATGTCAAATCACCCCTCTATGTCACGTCAGCCCTCTATGTCACATTTCTCCCCATCCATGTTACTTTTCTCCCCCTCAAGGTCACATTTCTCCCCCTCAAGGTCACATTTCTACCCCTCCATGTCACATTTCTCCCCCTCAATGTTGCATTTCTCCCCCTCCTTGCATTGGCATTTTCTGACAGACATAACTTTTTTATATTTCCATTCACAGATCTTTGTGGGGGCTTGTTTTTGCAGGACAAACTGTAGTTTTTATTGGTACCATTAGGTGTATACAACTTTTTTTTATCAATTTCTTTTTTTTGGGGGTGGGGGGGTGGGGGGGGGGAAAGGTGACCAAAAATGGTGAATCACGTGTTCTAGCTGTTATGTCTATTTTTATTTATTGTTTATATATTTTTATATGTAAAATTGGGAAAGAGGGATGATATAAACTTTTAATATTTTTATTAGTTTTTTAGTTTTTCTTTTTACTTTGTCATAGATAAACCCTTAGGGGTCTAGAAACTGGGATCTTTTGATATGTTGTCCAATTGACCCTAATAGAGATCTATAGCAAAAAATGGAATATAGGGAAATCATGACTAATAAGGCAAAACAAATTGTATTTTTTATGGGCCAAAAATATTTTTGTAAAACAGGGAGACTTGGGTAAGTTGTTAGCTGGTATTAGTAAGAATCAGCAAGGATGTTCAAACATTTCTGCCATTATGACCCAGGGTTATTGTGTTTATTATGATCGGGAAAAAAAAAAAAATCTGAGCTACCTTCTTTAAAAGAGGGAGCAGACACATAGCTGGAATAAAATTATCAGTTTTTAATGAGGCACAAAGAGAACAACTAAATGTTCCTATAACAATAAAAGAGTTGAAGGCAGCATTGGGACTTACCATGTATCAGGAAATACCTCTCCAGGACCAGATTGTATTCCCTTTCAGATTTACAGAAGGTAAGGCAAAGTGTTGATTCTATTATTGTTGTAGACTTTTCATCAATCTTTTGAGGATGGTTATTTGTTTTAGTTAATAGAGGAAGCAAATATAACTAGAAATATAAAGATTTGAATGAGATGGAATCCTATAGATCAATATCATTATTAAACACAGATGACCAAAACAGATCTATACCTGATAAAAGTGTGACTATTAATCTTAGGTGTTTATTTGCAACTATCCAATTAGAAAGGTCTTTAGGTGCTACTAGGGCATTTGACAGGGTGGAGTGGTCTTTTGTCTGGAGGATTATGGGAAGAATACTCCCAATTGTGGCACCAGTCTGTTGTAAATATATACTATCACCAAATAAATCCCATTGTGAGGCTGTTAGAGACCAAGTTTACATCTGCAGAGCAAGGTGGCATAAAACAGGTGTAACCTCATAGGTAGCAGACCTATCAGACGCTAATGAGTAACAGGAGAGTAAAACAAGCTAGAGTCTGAGCTGAGAGAATCAACAAAAGCCAAAACAGCAGAAAAGGAGTTAAACCAGAAACAAGCAGAGGAGTCAAGCCATGAGAAGCAGTAAAAGCCTAATCAGTAGTGAAATCGTTAAACCAGAAACAAGCCGAGGTCTAAACACAGGAGGGTCCAAAATAAATGAAGCAAAGAACTAACAGGAGCCAGAATTTAAGGATTGGAAATAAATTCAAGAACCTGTATATGCAGAGGTAGCTGTCAGTTAATGATAAGAAAGTCCTGTGTACAACTTATTTCAGAAAGAGGAGGTATATATTACAACAAGTCTTTCTGAATCGTTTACCACAAAACTATATCTTAGTCTTCTCACCTTCTGCTATTTAACATGCTAACTGCAGATTGTACTGCAATTAATGGTGACAGATTATTTTTAAGGAAATATGCCCATCGGACCTGGTGGGAGCATAACAACCATGGACCAGATCACAATCAGCACACAAAACTTTTACCTCCTTATCTATGAACTGCTCCAATATTTACTGCTACAACTGTGCACTCTCCTCCTTATATTGATAATTCTACAAAACTTTTCACATTTACCACACTGTTCCTATGTCCATTATCGTATAAATATGTTACTCTTTTAATATTTTGTTATACCGTATCTGATGAAGAGACCTAAATAGACTCAAAATGTTATCTTATTCTCAGTTAGCTATTAAAAGGTATCGACTGAGAGGATTTTCAAATGTATATTCCCTATCTGCTGTAGACAGATGTGCTTTCCTTTTGAAAATAACATTATAACACAACATGCTTTTTTTTAAGGAATTTTTCATGTTTAATTAATCTGATCAGCTTCTCTGAGGTCAGCTTTAGGCTGGACTTTTGTGAAGGCAGGATATTGTATATTTAATGTTTTGTAAAGTATTTTATACTATTCCTAATAAAGGATTATAAATGTTGGACATGCTAATATATATATATATATATATATATATATACATACATACATGAAAAGTAGAGCAGCACTCCTTTGCCAACTGTAAAGCGGGTGCCAAGGGTAACCCCTCGATTCTGGGTAGTAGACAAGTCATGAAAATCTACGGCACTCCTTAAAAGTGAAAAATGTGCTTTTTATTCACACATGTAACACAGCAACGTTTCGGTTCTCTCTCAGAACCTTTCTCAAGCTATATCACTGATAGAGCACATTATGGTTGGGTCATCATAGTAAGTCATGGGTACCACATGTACTACAGGGGTTACTGTTGTATGTAGCTGTAAAAATATAGCACGGGTTAACATAACAGTAAAAGAAACCACAATATGGATTAACCCTTTTCTGAAGTTTAAAGAAAACACAATGTGGTAGTAGTAGACTGCTGTATGGGCACACTGCAGGGCTCAGAAGAGAAGGAGAGCCATATGACTTTTGGAGAGCAGATTTCACATGAATGGTTTTCAGGCACCATGTTGTATTAAAGAGACCTTCATTTACCCCTACAGTGGAAACCTTCAAAAAGTGACCCCATTTTGGAATGACCCCCTTAAAGAATTTTTCAAGTGAGCACTTTGACACAACAGGCTTTTCATAGAATTTTCACATGGGGTAACGGGAAAATGCAAGCCAAAATGTCTTACCCATTTTGTCCTGAATATAGTAAGACCTCATATACTGCTCATAAACGGCTGTATGGGCACAGCGCAGGACTCAGAAGGGAAGGCTTGCGATATGGCTTTTGGAAGGCAGACTTTGCTGAAATGTATTTTGGGCGCTATGTCGTATTTCAAAAGAACCTGAGGTACCCCTACAGTTGAGACCCCAAGAAATTACCATATTTTGGAAACTACACCCCTTAACAAATTTTTTGAGAGGCATAGTGAACATTCTGAAATGTGTAGTGAAGTGAATGTGTAGTGGATTTTGAAAAATTAAAATTGCCATTTCTGTGCCCAATATATTGTACTCAATCTGCACCATTGTAAAAACGTCTAATTATTATTCTTTCTAATTATTGTACTGTTTTCTGTCTGTAGAAACACCCCACGTGTCCCTAAACTGTAGTCTGGATGTATACGACAAGGCTCCAAATTGAAAGTGCACCATGCACATTGAAGGCCTAATATGGTGATTTATGCAGCATTGGATGATAATTGCTTAGGCTGCAATGAAATAAAAAAGTGCCCCCTCCCCAAGAAGTGACCCTATTTTGGAAACCACACCCCTCAAGGAATTTTTCAAGGGGTATAGTGAGCACAAAGACCACACAGGTATAGTGAAGGCAAAGACAACACACGTATTATATAGAAGTTGAAAACATTTATCATAGAATTTTCACTTGGCTGTGAAAATAAAAAATGACATGTTTTACAATAATATGCTGCTTTAGCCCAAACTTTTTTATTTTTTAACAGGACGAAAAATGCACCCTACAATGTGTTACCCATTTACTTTTGAATACGGTAATACCCCAATGTGCTTGCAAACTGTAGTATGGGCACAATACAGAACTGAAGTGAAGAAGTGCCATATGGATGCAGAAGGCCAGATTTCGCTAAAATGGTTTTCAGGTGCCAAGTCACACTTGAAGAGATCCTGAGGTACCCCTACAGTAGAAACCACCAATAAGTGACCTTTTTTGGAAACTACACCCCTTAAAGGGGTTTTGCCACTTCAGCAAATAACATTTATTACGCAGAGTGTATACACCTATGAACAGGCACAAAACAGTTTCCATGGTTATTACCACCGTGCAATCCAGCAGCATGGCTGTGCTTCCACTCTATAGAAAAAAGTACCAGCCTACGTGAGCTCCCACAGTTCCGGCTACCAGAGAGGCTGGCATTTTTTCCTATAGTGTGCAAGCACGAGCACCACTGATGGATTACAGGGTGGTTGTAACCATAGAAATGAGCAGTGTATAATGTGATGGCAAAATTAATCAAGCCAGCAAAGGAAGCAATATAGATAATAACAGTACATTAGTAAGTGTGTTGTATTAACTTTCTCTACATGATAAATGCTACTTACTGAAGTGAGACAGCCCTTTAAGACCGCCCCTGGTGAACTATCAGTGACTGAGAGCCATGTACATATGTATACACCCTTAGGCCTCATGCACACAAATGGTTTGCATTTTTTACGGATCAAATGCAGACCCATTCATTTCTATGGGGCCGTAAAAACATTTGGACAGCACGCGGATGTTATTTGTGTGCTGTCCACATCCATTTATCATGTAAAGAAAGTGAAGACAAGACACTTACAAATGTATTGTTATTATCCATATTGCCTCCTTTGCTGGCTTGGTTCATTTTTCTATCACATTATACACTGCTCATTTCCATGGTTACGACCGCCCTGTAATCCAGCAGTGGTGCCCGTGCTTGCACACTATAAGAAAAAATGATAGTCTGTCTGGTGGCTGGGACCGTGGGAGCTCACGTAGGCTGGTGCTTTTTTCTATAATGTGCAAGCACAGTCATGCTGCAGGACTGCAGGGTGGTCCTGACCATGGAAACTTTCTCTGCATAATAAATGGAATTTGCTGAAGTGGCAAAACCCCTTTAAGACATTTTTTCAAAGGGCAAAGTGAGCACAAATAATTTTGAAATGCTTGTCATAGAATTTAGAAACACTTGGCTGTGAAAATAACAAATTACATGTTTTTCAATAATGTGCTGCTTTAGATATGCTAGACCAGGGATGCTCAACCTGCAGCCATCCAGCTGTTGTAAAACTACAACTCTCACCATGCCCTGCTGTATTTTCAAAGCTGTAGACTATCTGGGCATGCTGGGAGTTCTAGTTTTGCAACAGCTGGAGGGCCACAAGTTGAGTATCCCTGTGCTAGACTATTTAATCTCTTATGCGAAATCATAAATTGCCACTTAATGCCTCTTATTAAATGAACCAGCGCTGCCAACTATCTGCGGCAGCGCTATTTTACATACAAGAGACATCCCCATGTGCAGAGGACGCTTCTCTATCTAACCAGCGCTGCCTGCCATCCAGGACAGTGCTCCTCTGCATGTTGGAGGGGCCTCCTGGTCTCCTAGCAACCTCAGGCTGATGCGCTCATAGTATTGCGAGAATCGCCAATTAGGCCAGGTGAGGCGATCGCCTCAGGCGGCGTGGCCCTGGTGACAAGTGGGGGGCAGTAGCAGGGCACAGGGAGATGAGCGCTTCCATTGTGGAAGCGCTCATCTTCATAGTCACCTGTAGCGCCGTCCTCAGGACAGCGATACAGATGGATGCTACGGGGCATCTTCCTTCGCCGTTCCTCTGATAGGCCGCAGGCACTAGGCCTGCAGCCTATTAGAGGCTGGTGCAGGCAGCGCTGCACCGCCTAAACCGTATAGCACACACAGGCTGGAAGAGGCATGCATCGCTGCCAGCCTGATGGAGGTAAATATGTGAGGTGATTTTTTATTATATGGTACAATACAGGTGAGGAGCGCTGTGGGGTCACTTGTTACTGGCACATGATTGGGATTGCATCTATGGGGGGCACTTCTTACTGGCACATGATTGGGGGCATTTATGGGGGGCACTTCTTACTGGCACATGATTGGGGGGCATCTATGAGGGGCACTTCTTACTGGCACATGATTGGGGAGGCATCTATGGGGGGCACTTCTTACTGGCACATTATTGGGTGGCAGTATGGGGGCACTTCTTACTGGCACATTATTCGGGGGCACTATGGGGGCATCTACTGAGGCCACAAAGAAGGGGTATTTTATATGGTGGCCTCTGTATAGGGGTATTTTATACTGGGAGACGTTATGGTGGGTAATGTGGGGATGGGGGGAGAGGAGTATTATGGAGTAATTATGGGGGCACTAAGAAAGGGTATTTTTTATACTTATGGGGGACACTAAGGGCATCTACTAGGGCACAATATATGGGGCATTTTATACTGGTACATTATGGGAGGCCCTAGGAGGAAGGGGGGAGAGAAGCACTATTGGGGCATTTACTGGGGGCACTATATAGGGGTATTTTATACTGGCACATTGTGGGGGCACTATAGGGACATTAACTCAACTGGGGGCATTAAAAGGGGTATTTTTTTGCACTGGCACATTATAAGGAGAATTATTATTACTGGGGGGCATTATGGTAGGCTTTATTACTACTGGGGGTCTATGGGGAACATGATTACTAGTATGGGCACTAGGGGAGCATTATTACTTCTGGGGCACAGTGGGGACATGTTGGGGACACTGTAGGAGCACTATTACTACCATGTGTGCTCTGGAAGAGAATAATACTATTGGTGGGACTTCTGGGAGCACTATTACTGTGGGGGCACCTTGGCACAATTATTTTGAGGGACGTTATGTTTACACTATTGGTGTCAGGGACACTATTTGCTTGGCGTAGTTATGGCACTATCTGCATGGTACTCGTATTATCTGGGGATTTATCTTTTTCTGCAGTATAATATCAGGGAGCACAGCGGCACAGTATTGGGGGTGGTAGGATGATTTGTCCAGAAGATGGGAGGATAATGGAAAAGTAGTAAACTAAGATATTTTTTGTCAAACTGCAGAGACGAGAAAGGGATGAAAAATGGTGGTCTGGTCTGAAGATCTGAATGGAGAAGATGAAGAAAGAGAACATCTACATCAAAGAAGACGTCACTGGATGTAAGAAGTACAGTATGTCTAGCTGTATTACCCTGTATGTTCTGTAGTGATATACGTAATTTTCGCCTCAGGCAGTAGAAAGGTTAAGTGCACCCCTGGCGAGAACATGCGAGATTACCTGATGTCAGCAGCACGGAAAAACGGCCTTCATCAGTGTGACGCAATGTCACAACCTCATCCGGATCTTATTCATAAAAATGTTTTATGAGTAGAATCTGGGTAACTGTCAGTTTAAAATATGAATCTTAAGCCAGGAAACAGGATGTCCATATGGCCGTTCCTGTAGCCTCTGAAGACAACAGACCCTAATCACCTCCTGCTGAGATCACCTCACACCTCACGCAGGTTCAAAAGGAAACCCTCAGACCTTAGGTCTCCAGGCAGCATTGATTGGCACCCAAGCTAAACACAAGCTAATTGCCCTTACCTGGCTGCCTGGTCAATTTACACCTCAGAAGTGCAGAGAGCTGGGAGGGGGATTAGCATAAAGAGACATGTTGGGCCAATCTCTTAGTCACCCAGCCAAACACATTTGGCAATAACTCAGACCAGAATTATGGTACCGGTATGGGAGCCCCCTCAAAATGAAGCTTGTATCGAGGGGAGCAGACAGAACCCAGACATGACAGAGCTGGGGCCTCACTCACATAAGAAATGGGTACCAGTGTCCTGTAAGGCAGAGGGGTGGCATGTCACCCATGAAATTGTCCGTAAATTCATGGGGGACCTCGCACAAGTGCCCGATTATCCATAACTATTGCGCAGGCAAGGTTATGGGCCATCTTTGTAAAATTAGAGAAAACTAGCCTGATCAGCATCAGGGGGAAAGCAGGCAAGCACTCCAAAGCCCCCCTTCAGGAACACCCACTGAACAGCCTCCACCCCTCAGTGATTGGCCGGGCCAAACCCCTGCCCCTCCCAGAAGATGGGGCATAAAGGTTCCTGCACCTGAGGAAAACGCTCTCTCTTGCCCTGTGGTGACCTCGGTGAAAGACTGCCCGTTAGAATGTAAGTTTGTGCCTGGATTTGTGAAGGCAAACTCCAAGATAGGAATTTCTCTGTTTATACCCTTTCTTTTTATACACCTTTCCCAGTCTTGCTATTGTTCTTATTTTTCTGTAAATATTTGTATGTACTGCTTGTATCATTCTGTGTTATTTAAAGTAAAAGATAGTCTTATATCTTTTAAATTGTCTCCCTCTTATCGCCCTAAGCCCAACTACAACAAAGTACTTTACGACTTGATTAGTAATAGAGACATAACTGGTGGTTTGATTAGTGTTAAACGGTAGTGTGGTACCGGGGCTGATTTGTGAGTGATCTGAACCCATACACCTACAGGTACAGAGTCGTTCACTAACGAACGTGGCGGCAGCAGAAAAGGGGGGTTCAGGATCGACTGTTTTGGGTAATTCTGTACCTCCCAGCCTGTCTTGGTCCACCCTCGGTTGGGCTTTTCTTCCGGCTGGGGCGTCCTGTTAGTCGTGAGTCTGATTTAAACGGGGGTGGTCTTGACAATCAGCATGAGGCTTCTTAGGGCATGTGAAGCATATATGCTGTCCCCCGTAGCCTACATGCCTGTAGGAGCCCCCAGCAGCATTGAATAGGCCCCATTTGCCCTCACATATGCTGCCTGTTGGAAAGCTGCACATCCAACGCCGTGCTCCAGCTACTAGCGCTAGAGCAAGGACTTACATTAATCAATAGTTCCCATAACTTTAACTAATGTCTGCTTCTATACAAATTTCCCCTGATGAGCAATTTTTGGTGCGAAACATGCATGTAAGGAATACTTAGAAGGGCTTCTAGGGCAATTTACCACAGGGATGGGTTCCGGTTGGGGATAGAGGAACAAGAGCAAAACGATGTGCGGTTGTTGGCAGATCTTCTGGAAGAAGGCCAGAGACCGATGGGTACTGGCCCCTTCACAGAATTAAAGCCAATATCTAGAAAAAACCCACCTACTAGTCAATACTCACCCCTTGATGCATTTCTGACAGTGGTCAGTGAGAAATTGCGCTCTCTGAATGTACAGGGATGGAAAAGAAAAAACTTGACTCCTAATGAGAATGAAGCTTTGAACTCCCTAACTGATGACAAAAATATTGTCTTCAAACCCTCCGATAAAGGGGGGAATGTGGTGATTATGGCGGTTGAGACCTATAGGGACATGTGTTTATGTATCCTGAATGACAATGTCTGTTATTCAAGGATAGAAAAAAATCCATATGAGGAACTAAAGAATAACCTAGAAAGGATCTTGTCACAAGCGAAACAAAGGAGACTGATCGGGAATAATGAATATTTATACCTGCTACCCGAACACCCAATTACACCAGCATTTTACAGTCTGCCAAAGATTCATAAGGGGGTTACACCCCTGAAAGGCAGACCCATTGTATCTGGCATAGGGGGGCTAACAGAAAAGATCAGTACCTATGTGGACGAGATGCTACGTCCATTTGTTATCAGTTTGCCCTCATATGTGAGGGATTCAATGGACGATCTGAGACGCTTCCAGGACATCTACTGTGAAGAAGGGGTGCTGCTAGCCAGTTTAGATGTGGAGGCCCTCTACAGCTCCATCCCACATCAGCGTGGATGTGAGGCTGTAGATGCCTTCCTGGCAGAGAGAGGGTTACACCTCAGAGCACACAATTAATTCATCGTCACCCTTCTGCAGTTTATTCTGCATAACAACATATTCATGTTTGATAGGCAGATCTTCCACAAGCTCAGGGGAGTGGCGATGGGCAGCCCGTGTGCCCCAACTTTCGCTAACCTCTACCTGGGCTGGTGGGAGAAAGAGGTGGTCTTTGAGGAAGACAATAATCGATGGACCTCGTCAATTTTGATTTGGCTAAGGTTCATCGATGACATCTTCATTCTGTGGAATAACACCAAATCGGCTTTTGAAGAATTCGTGTCATCCCTCAATAACAACAATTTAAGTTTGTTCTTCACTAGTGAGATACATGAGACAAGACTGACATTCCTGGATCTGTCCATCAGTATAGGTACGGACTGAAAGATCAAAACTAAAATGTTCCGTAAACCCACAGCCACAAATACGTTGTTAAGATGGGAAAGTAGTCATCCATTATCCCTAAAACGTGGCATCCCTAAGGGGCAGTATTTGCGAGCAAGGCGTAATTGCTCTGAATGGGCAGATTTCAGGAATGCGGCAACAGATCTGCAGAATAGGTTCAAACAGAGGGGATACCCCAACCATATCCTAAAACGGGCATATCAACACGCAGCCACCTGCAATAGAGAAACTCTGCTGCACCCCAAGAATCGCACTAAAGATGATCCCAAAACCAGGATCATCGGCACGTTTGATGAGGCGCATGCCGAAATACGTACAGTTCTAAAAGAACATTGGGGGTTACTGAGATCAGACCCCGACATAGGCCACACTGTTGGGGAATATCCCTTGATTACCTACCGGCGTGGTGTAACCTCAGAGACAAACTGGTACATAGTGCTTTCTCTACCCCGACATCCGCTACATGGTTATCGAACAAATCTTGTGGCACTTTTAGATGTAGTAGATGCGTGGCATGCAAGGCGATCAAAAAGGGGAATATCATCAAAAGCAGCGTAAATGGAAGGGACTTTAAAATTAGGTCCTTTATAAACTGTAGGACTGTGGGTGTCATATATGTGGCAACATGTATATGTAACCTGCAATATGTGGGTAAAACTAAGCGTGAGCTCAGAAGGCGGATAGGGGAGCACCTACGCGATATTGAGAATAATATCCCAGCATGTGGCCATATGCCACCAGGGCATGCACAATTGCATTGTCTTTCAGGGCATTGAGCACATCATGGCATCCCGTAGGGGGGGAGATATTGATAATCTCCTCCTGCGCAAGGAGGCCCAATGGACTTTTACCCTCCAGACAGTGAAACCCCTTGGACTTAATGAGTTCATGTCATATGCTAGCTTCATTTAATATCTGGGCAGTACAGGGTTGGCAAAACACATAATGATCCCGTACATATTGACATGGTAGACACGTATTACAATACTATTCCTCTTATTATATGTTGTCCGCATGATCTCTTCCTCTATAGTAAACAGTGGGGCATGGTTACACTTGTATATACTCATGGGCGACATGCCACCACTCGTTATTGCACATGGATGTCCATTAGGGTTTCATTCCCAAATATACACGACTACTATCTAAGTCCTCCCTGCCTCACACATGTGTTTGTGGGGGAGGGACTGGGTCTGTGATCACACACTGATACTAATTGCGCTGTTCATTGATAATACTGGCGCAGTGCCTCTAGGTTACTTCTCGGCTGGCTTATGAATGCGCCGTATAATCACTGTAAGCTTATGACGGCCTTTTAGTCACTTCATCACTACATACCCTCGTCTTCTCTCTACCTAAAAGATTTCAGTTTGTTTTTCAATTGAGTTGTACATTTTATAGGTCACATTAAAGGTGGAAAAAATTCTGAAATAATTTATCTTTGTCTCATTTTTTTTTTACAGCACAGAAACCTGACATTTTAACAGGGGTGTGTAGACTTTTTATATCCACTGTACAATCTGGATGAGGAGGAGAAAACAAGATTTAACCATATACTCTTTTTTGTTGTGCAAAAGGTCCATGGGAATACACTACAGTAGATTGAGTACATTATAAATGATAGATTGAAATTGCCATTATGTTCATCATCAGCTCAGCTCCCCTCTGGTGGAGTTGAGAAGTCAGGGGCAATCCAGGTCTTGTTCATTTTTATCTGAGTCAACCTGTCAGCATTGCCAGTGGACAAGTGGATGCGCTTATCTGTTATAATGCCAACCGCAGCACTAAATACACGCTCAGACAAAACACTGGCAGCAGGGAAGGCCAGCACCTCCAAGTCGTAGAGCACAAGTTCGTGCCACGTGTCCAGCTTGGACACCCAATAGTTGTAAGGCACTGAGGGATCATTTAGGATGCTGACACGGTCTGCTATGTATTCCTTCACCATCTTCCAAAACTTTTCCCTCCTTGTAGCACTAGGCCGCGCTTCAGGGTGAGGTTGCTGGCGGGGTTTCATGAAAGTGTCCCATGCCTTGGAGAGTGTTGACCTACCTTTGTTGGAACTGCTGTGTGTTCCCCTTGTCTCCCTTTCTCGATTGCCTAGGGAAGTACGGACTCTGCCGGCCGCGTTGTCAGATGGAACATTTTGGAGCAATCTCTCAACAAGTACCTTCTGATATTGCACCATTTTACTCGTCCTCTCCACCACAGGAATGAGAGATGAGAAGGGTGAACACCCAGTAATCCGTGCTATCTAAAATGCGTATAACGCGAAGGTCGTGGGAAAGGCAACCTAACATGAAGTCAGCCATGTGTGCCAGAGTACCAGCAGGCAATACGTCAATGTCGACATCAGGATGACTCTCCATCTCCTCATCCTCCTCTTCCTCTTTTACCCATCCACGCTGAACAGATGAAATTTAAGTTCCATAGGTACTACCCTCTGTAGCAGAGGCACCTATCTCTAGCTCATTCTCCTCCTACTCTTCATGGTCAATTTTGCACTGAGAATACAAACTGTGGGTGGTCTGGCTATCACCTTGTATAATGTCCCCCCCCATGTTCTCGTCTGCCACAATCAGAGCGTCCTCCTTAATTGTGAGCAGCGTTCGTTTGAGTAGACATAGAAGTGGGATGGTTATGCTGATAATAGCATTATCGCCACTAACCATCTGTGTGGATTCATGAAAGTTTTTTAAAACCTCACAGAGGTCTGACATCAATGCCCACTCCTCGCTTGTGAATAGTGGCAGTTAATTTGAAAGGTGATGACCATGTTGCAGCTGGTATTCCACAAATCCACAACTGCCCTCTGCTGCTCACAAAGCCTGGCCAACATGTAGAACCTAGAGTTCCAGCGTCTGCTCACGTCGCACAATAGTCGGTGATCTGGAAGCTGCAAGTGCTGCCGCAGCATTGACAGACTGGCTGAAGCTGTGGACGACTTGCGGAAATGGGCACAGATGTGGCGCTCCTTAACTAGTAGTGATGAGCAGCATTTGGCCGAATATTCGCTATAAATTCACAAATTTGAGAATTTGTGATCTCCAGTCATTATTTAGTTGATTGCGAAAATCGGCAATGTAATATATTTGAGATAAAAATTTGCTCTTAGAATATTCGCGATCAACTCTAAGGGGTAGGCAACTTTCCTATTGGTTGCTAGGGACTTTGGTAAGTGATGATATTCGTTACCGACCAACTGTTTGCACTGGTCCAACATGGACAGTGTTGTCCTGTGCCACCCAACTTTTTTTTTCTGGTGCACTGGCAGCAGGCACAGTTTCATTGTGCCCAGGGCCATGGACTCTGTGTGCACCATCAGCACCACGCGCACTTCCCCGTCCCTTCTTCTTCATATTAAGAACAGTTGCCTTCTTCATATTAATGGTTTTGTGTCACTAGATGTGAAGCAGATTATTTTACTGTCCGCTAAAGACACAGTTTTCGGATGCAGGACAGAATATGTCACAGAAACTCACAGAATATGGACCCTATATTAGGCCTAGATTATTGGAATTTGCAATACAGATACTGTTTGCAGATATACTACTATTCAAATAGCCGTTATACAGCTCTGTCATTCCAGCAACATGTTCTTGGGGTGCAAGTGCTATGTTGAAAAGCCTTTAGTGTCTTATATCTGTTGAAACAGAAAAATATATATGCAGTTCACTTCTGCAGTTATATGTGTTGAAAGTGTTTAGTGGTGCATTTCAGTACTAAAAAAAAAATATATACACAGTTCACTGTTGCAGTTATTTGGGGTTAAAAGAGTTTAGTGACATATTTCTGTACTACAAGAAAAATATATACACAGTTCTCTGTTGCCGTTATTTGCGGTAAAAGCGTTTAGTGACCTATTTCAGTACAAAAACAAAAATGTATACTCAGTTCAGTTCTGCAGCTATATGTGGTGAAAGCGTTTAGTGACCTTTCTGTACTACAAGAAAAATGTATATGCAGTTCACTTCTGCAGTTATTTGGGGTTAAATGCGTTTAGTGAAGTATTTCTGTACTACAAGAAAAATATATACGCAATTCCATGTTGCCGTTATTTGTGGTAACAGCGTTTAGTGGCCTATTTCAGTACAAAAAGAAAAATATATACTCAGTTCACTTCCTTCTACAGCTATATGTGGTGGAAGCGTTTAGTGACGTATTTCTGTACTACAACAAAAATATATGCTCAGTTCACTTCTGTAGTTATTTGGGGTTAAATGTGTTTAGTGAGGTATTTCTGTACTACAAGAAAAATACATACACAGTTCACTGTTTCAGTTATTTGCGATAAAATCATTTAGTGGCCTATCTCATTACAAAAAGAAAAATCTATACGCAGTTCACTTCTGAAGCTATATGTGCTGAGAGTGTTTAGTGACGTATTTCTGTACTACAAGAAAAATATATATACGCATTTCACTTCTGCAGCTATATGTGGTGAATGCGTTTAGTGACCTATTTCTGTACTACAAGAAAAATATATACGCAGTTAACTTCTGCAGTTATTTGGGGTTAAAAGCATTTAGTGAGGTATTTCTGTACTACTAGAAAAATATATACGCAGTTCACTGTTGCCGTTATTTGCTGTAAAAGGGTTTAGTGGCCTATTTCATTACAAAAAGAAAAATGTATACACAGTTCACTTCTGCAGGTATATGTGGTGAAAGCTTTTAGTGACTTATTGCTGTACTACAAGAAAAATATATACACAGTTAACTTCTGCAGTTATTTGGGGTTTAAAGCGTTTAGTGAGGTATTTCTGTACTACTAGAAAAATATATACACAGTTCACTGTTGCGATTATTTGTGCATTTAGTGGCCCATTTCAGTATAAATAATAAAATTTGTTTGTTTATTTTGCTCAGCTAAAAGTTTCTCTGACAGAGAAGTTCCAGGCCATGCACAGAGGAGTGGCAGAGGCCTAAATGTTTCTGGTGCAGGCAGAGGTCACAGCAGAGTAAGAGGGCGTGGCAGCAGGAGTCGCTGCGAGAGGCCTGAGCTCCCGGTGTCATCTAGCGGTCGTGTCTTGACCAGCAACCCAACAGATCTTGATTGGTTAACTCGGTCATCCACTTTATCCAAAGTGACATCAGACACTCCCAGCCAACAGTCTTTGGATTTGTCAGACACAACCCTTAGTTGGCATGGCCCGGTAGCAGACCCTGTGCCCTCACCTGTCCTCAACCTGCCTCTGTCCTTTTCTGTTCCCTCACCGCGAGAAGAAGTATATGCTGTAGGCTCAGCTACACTTTTCAGCAAGAAAGAGCTACTAGAGGACAGTCAGCAGCTACTACCCAGCCAAGATGTGGAGGAGACATCTGCCGCTTCCTCCACTAGGCGGGCAAGTAGTGGTGAGTAGAGTGGCGTGGGTGGTGGTGTTTGAAGCGAAAAGGCTCCTGACCCAGATGCCGTTGAGGAGAACATCATTGACGTACCGACACTATTCAATGATGATGAAGCCAATCGCACTTGGGAGTCGGGTGCAGAAGGGGCTTCTCATCATCAGGAAAAAAGTGTGTCAGCTTGCCTGTGAGGCAAGGCGGTAGTATGGCTGAGAGACAGCAGGGTGGCAGCAGTGGGAGATCGGGAGCCAAATTTGCCCGGGGTAGACCACTGGCTTTGCAGCAGCCTACCTGCCCAGGAAGTAGTGGTGCAGGGGTTCACGGAGGCCGGCACCGGGTTTCAGGCGGACAAAGATCCACCACCTCAGCTAAAGGAAGCTGTCAGTCATTCCCATCTTCTGCTGGTCGAGATGCTCCTGCTCCTTCTCCTCCTACTCCTCGTCAGTCATTCCGTCAGCAACTGATCACCAAAGCAGTTGCCAAAAGACAGCAGTATGAGTGCACGCATCCAACGGTGCAGAACATGAACGTGCTCTTGTCCAAGTTTCTGGTGCTGCAGTCCCTCCCTCCATTTCTTTGCGAAAAAGACAGTACCAGCCCTGCACAAATATGTAGAACAGAAGGTGGACCAGTCCTTGAGCCTGTCGGTGTTTGCCAAAGTGCACGGCAGCGCTGACGTATGGAACTATAACTACGGTCAGGCACAGTACATGTCCTTTACGGCCCACTGGGGTAATGTGGTTCCTGCAGAGCCACACCAGCAACTTGGCCAGGTCACGCCGCTTCTGCCTCCATGTTCTCACACCGTTGGTCCAGCGACAATGTCCGCCTCTGTCTTCTCATCCTCCACCATGTCCTCAGCCTTCACTGCAGGGTCAAGTCACAGTACCCCTCCAGCATACCACATGTGCAGGGAACGGCGGTGTCAAGCTGTTCTGCAACTCGTTTTCCTGGGCGAACGGACTCACACAGGGGAGGAATTGCTCTGTGTCATTCATCAAGAAAACGAATCCTGGCTTTTTCTGCAACTGAAAATCACATCGATGGTGACCGACAACGGGAAGAATATTGTGTCGGACATGGGTCAAGGAAGGCTGAGCCATGCTCCCTGCATCGCACATGTGTTCAATCTGGTTGTCAAGCGGTTCCTGAAGTCTTCCACCCATCTGCAAGACATCCTAAAAATGGCATGCACTTCGTACACCGCAAAGCACACCCTCCTCTAGTTGCAGCGGCAGAACAGCATCCCCCAACATATGCTGATATGCGATGTTTCCAGGTGTCGAAATTCCAGCCTCTATATGTTGGACCGACTATACAAACAAAGAAAGGCCATCAACGATATCTTGATGATTCAAGCGGATAGGAGTACTCCCCTGTGTAACTTCGATGTCAGCCAGTGGCAGCTCATGCGTGACACCTGCCGTTTGCTCAGGCCCTTTTAGGACGCCATGTTATTTGTCAGTCCCAATGAATACGGGATGAACAACGTCATTCCACTACTTCATGTCTTGGCACAGAGGATGGTAACAATGGCTGGTCAGGGGACTGGAGACGTGGCGCCTAGATCTCAAGCCCTGTGACTGATTGCAGCTGAACTGGAAGAGGAGGAGGAGGGGGAGGAGGACATTGGAGCACAAGTAATTTGTAGCGAAATGGGTGGTTTTTCTACTCAGCTGTCAGGAGAGGAGGAGAAGGAGCAGCAAGAGGAGCTACAGGGCGATGAGGAAGACGAAACATAGGCCCCAGACACATTGTGGCTGTATGCAGTGGAGATGGGGGCATGGAGTCCCTCCGAGTCACTTGCACAAATGGCCCACTGCATGCTCACTTGCTTGCATAGTGACAGCAGAAATTGTCACCATTCGGCAGAGGGATAACTTCTGGCTCTCCACCATGTTGGACCCTCTCTACCGGTCCAGATGGGGGGCCTTTTTTTTACCCACCGAAAGGGAGGACAAACTGAACTATTACAGCGACATCCTATGTAGTCCATCCTCTCACAGGCCTTATTTGAGGGGGGGGGGTGGCTCTGTGTTCCCATTTCACTGCCATGGCTGCTGGGGAGGGGTGGGGTGGCAGGGACAGTACCAGCTCCATAGGCAGCAGCCTGAGTCTACAGTCGCTGATGAGTAGCTTTCTCCACCGGCACAGTTAAGAAATTACTCACCAGCAGCAGCAGATTGACCAGGAGCAGGACCTGAACCAGCAGGTGGTGGCATACTTAAACAGCGCCCTGCCACCCCACATTGAAGATCCGCTGGTCTACTGGGCATTCAAACTAGATTTGTGACCACAACTGGTCGAGTTTGCTCTGGAAAAGCTGTGCTGCCTGGCCAGTAGTGTGGCATCAGAGCAGGTGTTTAGTGCTGCGGGGGCCATAACGACCTCAAAGAGAATATGCCTGTCCACCCAAAATGTGGAGAGACTGACCTTTGTCAAGATAAATCAGGCATGGATCAGCCAGGATTTCCACCCACCAATTCCTGATGCATCTGATTAGATCATCCATGCCGCCTCACCCAATACTTGAAAAAAGAGACCAGTTTCTTCTGGCTACCTGCCTCAGCTACTACTCTGATGCTGCCATCCGCCTGATGCCACACATCTGATACCAAGTGCTCGTTCTTTCACCCACCTTCATCAGCTGTACTGGTATTGCCACCCACTGCCCCACTCTGTCACAGGGTCAATTTGTGGCATCCTGATGCTGCTGATGCTGCCGCCATCTCCACACTATGTCACACTGCCACTCTGTGTTATCCTGAGGCTACTGCCATCTTCACACTATGTTATCTTGCCATTTTGTGGTCTCCTGATGCTGCTGTTGCCATCTCCACACTATGTCATCTTGCCATCTGTAATATCCTGATGCTGCTGCTGTTGCTGCCATCTTCACACTATGTCACCTTGCCTCTCTGTGGTATCCAGATGCTGCTTCTGCCATCTTCAAACTATGTCACCTTGCCACTCTGTGGTATCCTGATGCTGCTGCTGCCATCTCCAACTATGTCACCTTGCCACTCTGTGGTCTCCTGATACTGCTACTGCCACCTCCACACTATGTCACCTTTCCTCTCTGTGATATCCTGATGCTGTTGCTGCCATCTCCACATTATGTCACCTTGCCTCTCTGTGTTATCCTTCCTGATGCTGCTGCTGCAATCTTCGCACTATGCCACCTTGCCACTCTGTGGTATCCTGATGCTAATGCTGCCATCTCCATACTACGTCACCTTGCCACTCTGTAGTATCCTGATGCTGCTGCTTCTGCCAACATCTCCACACTGTCACCTTGCCATTTTGTGGTCTCCTGCTGCTGCTATCTATTTTCTCTCACCTTGCCATTTTGTGGTCTCCTGATGCTGCTGTTTCCATCTCCACACTATGTCACCTTGCCTCTCTGTGGTATCCTGATGCTGGTGCTGTTGCTGCCATCTCCACACTATGTCACCTTGCCTCTCTGTGGTATCCTGATGCTGCTGCTGCCATCTTCACATTATGTCACCTTGCCTCTCTTTGTGTCATGATGCTGCTGCCACCATCTCCACAATATGTCACCTTGCCATGTTGTGGTCTCCTGATGCTGCTGCTGGCATCTCCACACTATGTCACCCTGCCATTTAATGGTCTCCTGATGCTTCTGCTGCCATCTCCACATTATGTCACCTTGGCACTCTATGGTATCCTGATGTGCTTCTGCCACCATATCCACTATATGTCACCTTGCCATTTTGTGGTCTCCTGCTGCTGCCATCTCCACACTGTCACCCTGCCATTTTGTGGTCTCCTGATGTTGCTGGCATCTCCACACTATGTCACTGTGCCATTTAATGGTCTCCTGATGCTTCTGCTGCCATTTTCACACTATGTCACCTTGCCTCTCTGTGGTATCCTGATTCTGCTTCTGCTGCCATCTCCACACTATGTCACCTTGCCACTCTGTGGCCTACTCATGCTGCTGCCACCTCCACACTCTGTCATTGTGCCACTCTGTGGCCTCCTGATTCTGCTGCCACATCCAGACTCGGTCATTGTGCCACTCTGTTGCCCACTCATGCAGCCGCATCCTCCAGAACTCGGTCATTGTGCCACTCTGTGGCCTACTTATGTTGCTGCCACCTCCACACTGTCATTGTGCCACTCTGTGGCCTCCTGATTCTGCTGCCACCTCCCCACTCTGTCAATGTGCCACTCTGTTGCATACTAATGCTGCTGTCACCTCCACACTCTGTCATTGTGCCACTCTGTGTCCTACTCATGATGCTGCCACCTCCAGACTCAGTCATTGTGCCACTCTGTGGCCTACTCCTGCTGCTGCCACCTCCAGACTCTCATTGTTCCACTCTGTGGCCTCCTCCTGATGCTGCTGCTGCTGCCGCCACCTCCAGACTCTTTCATTGTGCCGCTCTGTGGTATCCTCATACTGCTTCCACCTCACCACTATGTCATAGGTCCACTCTGTGGACTTCTCATGCTGTTCCCATCCTCCCCATCTTCATGGCTGGACCACTATTTTGGCTTTTGGCCTGGCTGACATCATTATGTATTTGACCTTTCTTCTGATCTATCAGAAGCAAGGAAGATTGAGTTGCAGGGATCCTGTCTGTGTAGCAGCTGTAAGGCCTGTATGGTCCCATCAGAATTGGCTTATAATTTGGTAGCTAAAAGCAGGAGTGGGTACAAAACACAGAAGACGGCGTATGCTCCACCGACAGGATCTGTTTTTTGTGGGTTATTGTTGTGATGGATCAGAGGAAGGGCAAAATAATCAGTGATGTCAACACAAACTTACTGCTGACACCCTCTCCACTCAACACATTTAACAACATTTAATGGAACAGGTTCTGTAGACATCTATGTGGAATAAGCTGATGAGGGTGTAAATGGACCGCGCTTCTTTTTGACGCTAACATCTACCTGTAAGGCTGAGTTAATACTTGAGTCATTTGGTCAGTTTTAGCCCATGACTGCCCAAATAGGTGAAGTATGCAGTGATTCTAACAGCGACCCCTGTCACCTGCATGTCATACTGACTTACAGTATTATTTCACTACCAAAGCATACTCCCTATGTGTGTTACTGCAAGGCACAGTGTTCTACACCCCTATAAAGGCTCTCTACAACCCGGAAATAGACATTTTTTAACGCGATTCGCCGCAAATAAATTTGGATCAAAGCAAATTTTTCTGCAAAATTCTTCAGACCGGCCGAATCGAATTTTTGAAAAATTCGCTCATCTCTATTGATGACATATGAATCACAACACATAATTGAAAGAAGTTAAAGAGAATAAATAATTAGAAAATGACAAATTATTTAAATCAGATTTTTATTATATACATATTTTTATATAATTTTTATAACTATTTGGTACCTATATTCAGAATCAGAAACCTTGAAATATTCTAGTTTTCACAATGTTCACTAGAACAGTCATACTATACTTATAATTCCGTCATTCTGTAGTTCACTCTGCAGCTTTATGGAATAAATTTGGATAGTATAGTATGTGCAGAATCCCTTTATCATTAGAGGGTGGGCTCACTAACCCCTTTCCAACATCCGTCATACATGTATGTCGGATAGCTGATCTTTAAAGATGACAACTGCTCTGGAGTGTAGTGGGCACCATAGCTGCTGAGCTAAAGCTGTCTTAATCAGCATACACTAGGAGCTAATATTTGTGATCGGCAATTACACCAATAACAGACAGTTAACACTTCAAATGCCATGTTAAATTGTGACCACAGCATCCGAGATGCTAAAATGCTTTTTTTGTGGTAGTCTCATTCAGTCTGAAGGATCCAAGGATACTAAAGCAATAGTGCCTAGCCTTTCCTGTGGGAAAGCTCCATAGGAACATATAGAATGTCCCATAGGCTACAATGGTAATACATTGCATTCTATGGAACAACTGACCTAAGGATCACATATTCAAGTCCTCTAAGGGGACTTAATAAATGTGAAAAAAGGGAAAAAATAACACTTTAAATCACCCCCCTTTCCCTGAAATAAAAATAAATAATAAAAAAATAAAAAATCATTTGCACCGCTGTGTCCCAAAGTGCCTGCACTAGTAAAATATAAAATAATTTATCCAGTATGGTGAATGCCATAACAAAAAAAAGGTAGATTTGCCTTCACCTCCCTCCCTAAAATGTAATCATTTGCACAGCCACAGGCCAAAATGCCTGTACTATTAAAGTATTTATCCCATATGGTGAATGACAAAACTGAAAAAAATTGCAGATTTGATATTTTCCCCACAAAAAAATGTAATAATTATCAACTTATCAAAAAGGTGTCTGCACTACAAAATGGTACCACTGAAAGATCACCTTTCAAAAAAATGAGCCCTCACACAGCTTTGTAGAGATAAATATTAATAGGTTATAGGGCTCAGAATATGGCGATGCAAAACAATTATAAATGTTCCAAAGTTTATTTTATTTCATTTTTTTCAGCAAGACAAGATGGCAACACTATACATTAAAATTCGGCTCTGTATACATCTCTCCTGCCACTCCCAGGGCTCTGGTTGAGGGCTGTTCTATATCACTTCCTGGAAACTATTATCATCTATGTAATTTCTGTGTCAATATATTTCAGCCACCATAAAGCACGCATACTGCTTCACAATCTATACAGATAGGACTGGAAGAATGTGTGTGGCCCCAATACAACTGACCCATGGAACTTTTAAAAACAAGATTTTAATGCTTGTAACATTTACAAAAAGAAATCTGACTAAAGAAACTAAAATAAAATGATACATTTATTTTAAAGACCATTGTATGTAATAATCCAGAAAAAAGAAAACCTTATGTAAATTGAAATAATCAGTGGCGTTGCGAGGGGGGTGCGGTGGGTGCGGGCCGCACCGGGTGACACCACTGATGGGGTGACACCCACCAGTGTCGGCAGAAGATAATTTATTCACTGCACTTGCCTGAAGCCGATGCTGTACAGGGAATCCCAGCTCTGACTCCATATATGGTTGTGTCCATATATGGAGTCAGTGCTATGAACATGAAGGGGGTGGCAACCTTTCAGAAATAGAGGCTAAATTAGATGTGCCCAAGCATACTGACAATCCTGGGGGACACCCAATGTATTTTAATCTAATTTAGCCTCTATTTCTGAAAGGTTGCCACTAGGATTCGAACTCACAACCCTTTGCATGAGAGGCAAGAACAGTAACCACTGAGCTATGAGCTCAACGGTAAACTAAGCTGGAAAAACCTCATAGTAGTCTAGCATGTATTAGGTATTCCCATACAGCAGAAGTATAATTTAATATTTTTTTTTTCAGTTTTTGTAAAAAAAACATGATACAAAATAAATGTGTAATTACTATGTAGTAATTACAGATTTATTTTTTTTATTTAATGATACTTCTGCTGTATAGAAATACCTAATACCTGATACACTACTATAAGGTTTTTCCAGCATAGTTTAGCATTAAGCTCCATAGCTCAGTGGTTAAACTCTTGCCTCTGATGTGAAGGGTTGGGAGTTCTAGTCCTAGTGAAAACCTTTTAGAAATAGAGGCTAAATTATGCATTCATGTATATCAGAAGTATGATAATATATATTTATACTTCTGATATATATATATATATATATATATATATATATATATATATATAAAGTATTATATATGGGAAACTATTACTGAGATTTTTAGCCATAATATTAGTACAGCAGGTTAATATGAAGCTCTGATGGGGGTGTGTGTGGAGGACACTGATGGGGGATGTGTGCAGGACACTGATGGGGGAATGTGTGCAGGATACTGATGGGGGGATGTGTGCAGGACACTGATGGGGGGGATGGGTGCAGGATACTGATGGGGGAAGTGTGGAGGACACTGATGGGGGATGTGTGCAGGACACTGATGGGGGGATGTGTGGAGGACACTGATGGGGGGATGTGTGCAGGACACTGATGGGGGGATGTGTGGAGGACACTGATGGGGGATGTGTGGAGGACACTGATGGGGGATGTGTGCAGGACACTGATGGGGGATGTGTGGAGGACACTGATGGGGGGATGTGTGCAGGACACTGATGGGGGATGTGTGGAGGACACTGATGGGGGATGTGTGCAGGACACTGATGGGGGATGTGTGGAGGACACTGATGGGGAGATGTGTGGAGGACACTTAGGGGGGATCTAGGGAGGGATGTGGGGATGTTGGGATGGGAGGTCCTGGAGGGGTGTTTGGGTGGAAGCTCTGGAAGGGGTGGGAGGTCCAATATGGTATGTGTCGGTGGGAGATCCAGGGGGGGGGGGGATGCATAAAATTTTTTGCTGTGGGGCCCAGTCATTTCTAGCTATGCCCCTGGGTGACACCACCAGGAGATGAGCGCTTGCATTATGGAAGCACTCATCTCCCTACATTCATCTGTGTCGCGATACAGATAAACACTGCAGCAGGGCAAGGGAGAGGCGTCTCCCTTCTTTGTTCCTCTGATAGGCTGCCGACAGACCGCCGGGGGTGGGGGGGGGGGGCCCTGCTGGGGGTGCTATAATTTGAACCCAAGCGATAACATGGATGGGGGTTTGGAGAGTAAACAGACAGCTGACGTGGGGGGGGCGGGGCTAAGCAGACAGATCGTCGCCGGGGGGGGGGGGGTGACACCATTTTCTACCGCACCGGGTGACACTAGCCCTAGCAACGCCACTGAAATAATGCATATATTATTGGCATGGCTTACAATCCATGGGCATGGAGCATTATTTCAGACTGCTGAGACAGCTTTGAATGGATAACTGTGTTTTGTAAACTTTGCAGAACAGTGTCGAAAATGTAATTACCCTCCATTTAAAATCTAGACATTACTGTTGTATTTTAATGCCCTTTATAACATGCATGCTTCTTTAACTTAGCAAAGCTCAGTCTTGACCATATAAATTAACGAAGAATGCAACAAAAGCTGCAATAAAAGAACTTTATCCTTCAAGCCTTCAAGTTGCAGCAGAATGAGATTTCTTTGAAATGCAGATCAGTTGAACTAGATTAGTGAATTTTAGCTCCTGTCAACATCATAACAAAATACAAATACAATTGTTCACTAGCCTTATCTCCATGCTTCCATCTGCTGCCTTGTTATTTACTTTCCTTGATTTACTATGCAGATCTAAATAAGGCACATCAAGGAGGGCTTACAACACAATAGCTTCTTAAGCTTTACATCAAGGTATTTGAAACTGAAGCCCTGAAAGGGCTGCCATCAAAGACATATCTCTAATGAACTTCCATATCTGAGAAGGTTGGGTATTTAATACTGCTGTGAAATGGAAGAAAAACAAATCAGAACAGTCTTCGAAATAAAATGGTAGGAAATCTTGATGAGATTAGCACCTACTGGAATTAATATCCCAATAAAAGTAATGTGCTGAGCCATTGAGAGTTAACTCCAAACCTTGTAGAAAATCAGTGTCAAATAGGCCATAACAGCTGACAAGGTTGAAAGGTCATAATAGGATTTCAGCGTTTTGATAGAAGACAATGAAACAGCTTTGGCTCTTTAATCAAATCTTGTATAAGTCAAATTATCAGCAGCACACTGTTGTAGATCACTAACAGATCCAGCAGCTTTCATTTCAGAAATATATTTACTGTATCTTTTACAATTTTAGCGCAGCATCAATGTATACTAACCTAATCTTAAATGACAGTTTCCAAATTCCAACATTTGTACATCAAATTCACTATTCCAATTCCTCCCCCACAGCAATCTACACTTGCTTAAGGAAAAGTCTTCTGCCAGATTGGTTAAAAAAAAAAAAATCTTATTGTAAGTTACTTCATGTATCTAATATATCTCACAACTAATATATAATTTTTGAGTCGATAAACACAAACATTTGTAATGAAAAGCTGAAATAAGTGTAATGTGTGGCCTAACAATAATCTCTCTGAAATACATACAGAAATGAGTGACACTTTGTTTAAAAGTAATGTTATTCATTAAGATCCCATAAGCAAAAACTAAAGTCAAGATGATATGTCACAAGCTTCAGTGCCTGTAAATCGTGCTGGAGGCTCACCAGATGATGGTAAATAAGGCACACGTTGGATCCCATAGCTTTTGGGCATGTCACATCTTCAGCATATTTTCATGAGGACAGAAAACACCTTCACGTTGCTCTAGATTAGCGTATTAAGAAAATAGTTTTTTCAATGCTAAACTCTATAATATTTGGTTCTGAATTGTGTACATTTTGATTATCATATAGCACAATAACAAATGTGTGTAGAGTATAATTTTACTTTAAAGTAAAAATGTCATATAAAATGGAAAGAGACTTCTAATTAACTACAATTATCACCTTTTTGTACTGTTACAATGAACAGCATATTTTTCTCGTTTTCATCTTTAATGACAATGCTTTAGAAACAGGTGCTTGAACAGGTTTTACCTTAAGGTGACTTCAAGCATATTGGAACTTTTAATTTACATTAGTTTTGAAAGATTTGTTACCAAAGATAACCAAATACTGCCAGACAAAACAATCCTTCTTAAATAATCCTATGTCCTACTATTCCTATTCGACCAAAATTCAGGATACAGTAGGGCATATTTACACAGAATTGTACAGTTATATAGGATTTTTGTGTAATGTACACAGTTTTAATCACTGTAAATAGAGATGAGCAGATTTACTTAAAAATAATTTCAGTTCTGATACTATCAATTTGGCCGTCAGATTCAATTCGGTTCAAATTGAAAGTGCCCTAATTGTCCTGAAAAGTTGTATATGACACTCCGGGGTCTCCCACGACTGTATTTAATCCCTTTCAAGCTCTTCAATACCAAGATAGCATTAGGCAAAGTGACAGCAACCCATATGGCATGTGCTTTTTAAAATTAAAGACTGGTCCAAAAATGTTCCCTTTTGGGAAGAGATGCCTGGTGATGATTACACTGTACACACATGCTGATATGAAAAAAAGACAATGTTTTTTTTTTAAAGCAAACAGTCCAACAATAATCCTTTTTTGCTGAGTAGCAACAAGTTTGGTGTTAAGAGAAAATATAAGATTGTTCTGGAATGTAAAGAAGAAATGGCTTTTTACAAAAGCTATCAAATTTATCCTTTTTAGGGAGCAGTTTTGGGTTTGTTATACTGGTGCAGTAGTAGCGGCAGCAGGGGTAGTAGTAGCTGTAGTTGCGGGGCACAGTATGGAACATGATGGACAGGCAGACAGCATCAGTGGCATCATTGGGCCAGTGATAAATAGCCAGTGCTCACTGTCAGCAATGGCAGATATATTCTTTAGCAATAGTCAAAGGTATGTGAAATTCTGCACAGATACATGCCTAATTCATTTTCCCAAATGTCAAGTTTTCCAAACTTGTGCAGAACAATTTTGTCCACTGTTCCATCATGTTATGTTATGCAAACTATATTGGCTTCTGCTTCTACTGCTTATTGTAGCTGTAGTGCTGATAGAGGCGGGTGGAGTAGAGAAGGGTGTCCAGGGCAGAGATGTGTCCAGCAGGTATCTGCATGGCAAATGTTGTGGCAAGGTTACATGCCGTAATAAACCAATATTGCCTCCGTTTTGGAAGAGGGTAAAAATGTTCCAATTTTTCTGTTAGAGTGAAGGTCTAAAAGCATAGCTATCCCTTTGCTTGATGCTAACAAAACATTTATTAGCATATAAGCAACCAAGCAGCCAACCATGAGCTAGTTGTTTTTCATTCTCCACCTCGCACTGCGAAGACTGCAATGCCCAGCTTCACCATGATCGTCAACCTCATCCCCTAGCTGTGCCATGAGAAATACATGTCGCCCTCGATTACCAATTTTTCCAGCTTTCCTTCTTGAAGCCCTAGCAAACAACTCACCCTTCTTCACTTTCTCCTGCATTTTGTCCTCATAAGCCATGGGCAGCCAGAAAGATGTGAAGGCTGTGATTCATTACTGATGCTGCTGTTGTCCATACTCACATATCTGATGGTCCCTTCAAAGGGCCTGAGCACGGGACATGTGTCTCTGATGAGCTGCAATTGCTAAAATGAGCTAAAATTAACACATGCTCCTTGCTGGGGGGGCCGAGTGCATGATGTGATCATTGACCACTTTATACTGCTTGTGCAAACAGTCCAGAATATGTAAGGTTGAATTCCAGTGATTTGGAACATCACAGATCAAGCAGTGCAAAGGCAGGGCATTCTTAGCCACATAAGAAATGTTGAAATGCACACTCCTGACCATAGTTAGTACCTTGTTCAAGCCACGATACATTTTTGAAAAAGCTGCTACACCAAATTTGCTGGAAGAATGTGCTACATTCACTACTTGCAGTGTAGCTACAATATTCCTGCCATTGTCACTGACTACTGTACATTACTGATTTGTAGCTGGCAACGAGATATCCAGTGGGAGATTTACTGCTTAATGCACAGTAGCAAGTGATGCACTGTCCGTTTTCTCTTGCCTAGTATCACTATCTAGTTTCTGTCTCCCAGTCTCATAAGTTGTAAGAAAGCATGGCAACACGTCAGGTTACACATATAAAATACAGGAGAGGGAGTGGAAGCAATGCTCTACTTTGTTTTGACTCAGGATATGAGGACATGGACAGGTGAAGTAGGTTATGGAGAAGGTGGTTATGCACCTGGTTTGGGAACCAGACCTGCACAACCATAAAGGGGCTAGTAGCACCTGACCCCGAAGAGATGGTTGATCGGTAACACCATTCCATAAAACATTGACCCAGAAGGCTTTGAAAGATATGTACTGTCCCTGGCAGTACTTACTTCTCCATGTGTTGATGGTAGTGTGCATCTTGCCAAACAGTGACAATTCCTACGAGGAGCCATCATTCTCCACCACATGAGATTAAAAGGGAGGGACAGCTTTTTCTTAGAAAAAATAGTGGTTAGGTATCCTCAGTCAAGCGTGAAGGAAAGCCATTGGTTACCTAAAGGCTGTGGAATCCACTAAGTAGTACGGCAGCTGCAACATGGGCAGGTGGGTGTTCTCATGTGATAACTGCCTGCTCATCAGTAGAGGTGAACAGCTTCATTTACATGTAACTCTCACCTCCACTGTATGAGGACGAGTGATGATACATACCAATACATCAGCATAAGTAAAACAATGACACAATGACTCCTGTGCTTTTTCTAAAACCTATCTCTTTCAATGCCCCAAAAAAAGTAAAAAGCATGGACTGCACATCCCCATGCTATGCATTAATTTGATACTACATCTTAGTGCAATTCATATGTCCCATCTCAGTGTAAATAATTGTATACTAAGCCTTAAAGGGTTTCTGTCATCAAGTTTTGACATTATAAGCTGTCTGACATTAGCTATGTGCTAATGTCAGAGCAGCTTGATAATGTCTTTTTTATAAAAATCCGATTTATATTTTGGCTGAAAAACGTACTTTTATAATATGTAAATTTGCCTCTAGGAGCAGGGGGGCGTTGCCCTGCTCCTAGAGGCTCCGTGCGGCAACCTGCTGGAACGCCCCTTCTTACTTTGAGTGACAGTGCCGGGCAGCGATCCTCCGGCACTGTCTCCTTCTGAAATCCCGTGCCTGCGCCGCCGCTCTATATTCGGCGCAGGCGCGGTGAGCAGAGGACGCTGGTGCCTGCTGTCCTCAGCTCACCGCGCCTGCGTTGAATACCTCTGAGTACACCTGGAAGCAAGGACAGCGCGGGATTTCAGAAGGAGACAGTGCCGGAGGATCCCTGCCCGGCACTGTCACTCAAAGTAAGAAGGGGCGTGCCAGCAGGTTGCCGCACGGAGCCTCTAGGAGCAGGGCAACGCCCCCCTGCTCCTATAGGCTAATTTGCATATTATAAAAGTACGTTTTTCAGCCAAAATATAAATCGTATTTTTATAAAAAAGACATTATCAAGCTGCTCTGACATTAGCACATAGCTAATGTCAGACAGCTTATAATGTCAAAAAGTGATGACAGAAACCCTTTAATTTAAATACAGTACACAAAGCCTTAGTATATGTTTTGACCAAATTGAATAGGCTGACTCACCATGTAAGGGTTGCCTCTACAAGTGGGTACCTACTCTAAATTGGGGCAGCCCCACATGGCAACCACTGCCGCTCCAATATGATGCCGGCAGGCAGCCTGACCCAACAGTCGAACAGCACCCCTGCTGTCAGACTAGCCCCATTTGACACTGGGCAGTAGCAGCCCACAGGCACAGAACCATATCACAAATAGCAGCCGTTCAACACCACACCCAGTGAACAGATGTCACAAGCTCACCTTTGCATAATGTCTCAGGAACTACATACTGAGACCTAGTAGGAGTTTACTAACCCTTCTGTAGTCTTATGCTAATTAAAAACACCTGGGGTGAATGGGAGATACCATAGGATAAAGACAGACAATAGTAAAATTCCCCAAAAAAGAGCAAAAACATATCCCTATGCTATGCAATGATCTGTTATTGCTTCACTGCATTATTCGCATCACTTCTCAGCATGAATAATAGTATATCAAGCCCTAATCTACATACTGTACATGAAGCATTAGTATATGTTTTGATCAAAAGGCATAGGCACTCCTCCCATTCGGCCCAGGTGTTTTTAATTAGCAGGAGACCGCATAAAGGTTCAAGACGAAGTTCTGAGACCACATGGACAATGAGTTATATACATGTGTTCACAAGGAGCAGTACTGTGTGGTTTAGTTAAAGTTAAAACTGTACCAAAACAGCCATTTTTTTTTGTCAGCTCACCTACACAAAGCATAATATGGAGTACCCCAATCGTATCAATAAACTGTCAGCTGATCATGCAAAAAAACAAGCTCTCACACATGACCATTGGCAAAAAAAAAAATGGCTTTCAGAAAATGACACAAAACATGATTTATTTATTTTTTAAATGCCTTTATTGTGTAAAAGGAAACAAAAACAAAGAAAATACATATATATGTTACTACTGCATCTGTAGCAACCTGCACTAAAAATATTACATGATCTACTTGTCAGGTGAATGCAGTTAAAAAATAGATAAAAACTATGCCAGAATAGACATTTTTTGGGTCACCTTACCCACCTAAAATGTTAATATCAAAGTCGCATGTACTGTACTTCATAATGGTACCAGTGAAAACATTACCTCATCCTGCAAATAATTAGCCCTCGCACAAGAAAATTGTAAGAAAACCTAAATAAAAATGACTTTCAGAAAATAGTCACACAAAAGCAAATTTTTTTTTTCAAAAATGCATCGTGTCAAAGTGATAAAATATTAAAAAAAATATACAAAATTGGTATCTTTATAATCGTAATAGCCAGCCGAAAAAAGATAGTGTCATTTTTCCAGCACAGTGCATGCCATAATAGTAAAACCCAAAAAGCTATGGCCGAGTTACTACCTTTTCTTTATCCTGCTTCTCATAAAGCAAAATAAAAAGTGATCAAAAAGTTGTATACACCCCAAAATAGAACTAATGAGAATGGCAACTCATCCCGCAAAAAAATAAGCCCTCACACAGCTCTGTCAATAGATTAATGGCTCTCAGAAAATGGCTTTACTACTACTCCAAAGGCTTTTCAAATGCAGCATGACATCCGTAAAACAATCCATCAAAATCTGCTCTGCAAAAGCCTAAGGCCTCTTTCACACGAGCATTGCGGATTAGGTCCGGATGCATTCAGTGAAATTCGCACCATTTTGCAAGTAAGTTCAGTCAGTTTTGTCTGCGATTGCGTTCAGTTGTTCAGTTTTTCCGAGCGGATGCAATGCGTTTTGATTCGTTTTTCACGCGCGTGATAAAAAACTAAAGGTTTACAAACAACATCTCTTAGCAACTAACAGTGAAAGAAAGCATTGCATATGGACTTGCTTGCAGAATATAGAACATGCTGCGTTTTTCATGCAACGCAGAACTAATGCATGAAAAAAAAACTCTCATGTACAATGACCCATTGAAATGAATGGATCAGGATTCATGTCCTATGTGTTTATTTCACGTATTGCACCCATACGGAAAACTCGCTCGTGTGAATGGGGCCTAAAGGAGGTGTTTTCCTTCTGAACCCTGCAGCGTACCCAAACAGCAGTTTAAGTCTAAATTTGTTGCATTTCAGTACTCAGTAGAACCTGCCTAACAATTTAAGGGATATTAAATGGCACAAGCTGAGCACAGTATATTGGGCACTGAAATGGCATCAGCTTGTGTGAAATTACAGGCTTATGTTCTGCTGTCAAATTCAGTCGTTTGGGCACAAAAAATTTAGTTGGCAGCCTTTGATGCAGATGTCATTGTGAGATACACCCTTAATACATTTGGGTTACATTCAGAGATTTTAAATTCCGCCATTTGGTGCACCAATATTGAATTCAAGCCTACAGAGGTTCAGGCCCTGTGAGATCCCCCCTATACATACAGGGGTTTGAATTAGGCATTTGAAATACAGCCATTTGAAATACAGCCTTTTTTGTGCAAAGATATATTTACTTCAGGCCTACACTGATTCAGGGCGTGTGTGATCCCCCTATACATACATGGGTTTGATTCAGCCATTTAAAATACAGCCATTTCAAATACAGCCATTTAGTGTAAAGATATATTTACTTCAGGCCTACACTGATTCAGGGCGTGTGTGATCCCCCCTATACATACAGGGGTTTGAATTAGGCATTTGAAATACAGCCATTTGAAATACAGCCTTTTTATGCAAAGATATATTTACTTCAGGCCTACAGTGGTTCAGACCGTGTGAGATACCCCCTATACATACAGGGGTTTGATTCAGCCATTTGAAATACAGCCATTTGAAATATAGCCATTTGAAATACAGCTATTTTGTGCAAAGAAATCTTTAATTGAGGCCTAGTCTGGTTCAGGCCGTGTGAGATACACCCTTTACATACTGTTGTTCTTTTCTACTATTAATTAAACACCCATTTAGGGCAAGATCCTGAATTCAAAAAATATGAGGAGAGAGTCAAATAAGGGAAGTGGCCCAGGTTGTGGTGCTGCTGGTGGAGCTCCTATTGCAGGGAGAGGACGTGGTCGATCTGTGCCAGCTACACACACAAGTGAAACCCCTTCCTCAGGTGCGAGTAGGCGACAAAACTTGCAGTGGTATTTGGTCGGGCCTAATGCTGCTTTACAAATGGTGAGGCCTGAACAAGTACAGGTGATAGTAGATTGGGTTGCTGACAGTGGATCCAGTTCCTTCACATTGTCTCCCTCCCAGTCTCCTGCTGAAAGACCACAGTTGACACCTGCAGCCGATGTCCATCAGTCTTTCATCTCACCCCCTTGCAAATCAGCCAAGCAGTCTTAGCCCCAAGTCATGCAGCAGTCTCTTCTGCTTTTTTATGACTCTGTTAGCAGGGTTTGCCAGGGCCATCCACCTAGCCCTGCCCAGAAGTGGAAGAGATTGAGTGCACTGATGCCCAACCACATATTTTTCAAGATGAGTACATGGGAGGACCATCGCAGCACGTCTTGGATGATGACGAAACACAGGTGCCAACTGCTGGGGTTTTCGAAAGTGTGCAGACCGACAAGGAAGTCGGGGTGAAGACTGGGTGGAAGATGATGTGGAGGACGATGAGGTCCTCAACCCCACATGGAATCAAGGTCATGCGAGTGACCGATGTAGTTTCGGAGGAAGAGGCGATGGTCGCACAGAGCCACCAGAACAGCAGAAGAGGGCGCAGGATGCAAAAGCGGAGCGGCCGTCGTCTAGACAGTACGCCTCCTACTGCCCACCACAGCAAGGGACCAAGCACACTAAAGCCAGCTCCAAGGAGTTCCCTGGCATGGCAGTTCTTCAGACAATGTGCTGACGACAAGACACGAGGAGTTTGCACGCTGAGCAATCAGAGCTTGAAGCGAGGCATAAACGTTCTCAACCTGAGCACAACCAGGCATTTAAGTGCAAAGCACGAGCTGCAGGGGAGTAGCCACCTCAAAAACCAAGAAAGTCTCTGGTCTCTGGCTCCTTCTGCTTCCTCTTCTGCTGCAGTCGCGGCCTCTTCATCCACCTCTGGAGTGACAGTGCCACCTGGTACCCCACAAACAGAGGATCTGCCAGCAACACCAACACCTGGGTCACCAAGCATCTCCACAATGTCCCACGGAAGCATTCAGCTCTCCATATCCCAAACGCTGGAGAGGAAGAGGAAGTACCCCCCTACTCACCCGCGATCCCTAGCCCTGAATGCCAGCATTTCTAAATTACTTGCCTTTGAAATTCTGTCATTCCGTCTGGTGGAGACGGATAGTTTTAATTGCCTTATGGCGGTGGCTGTCCCACAGTACGTCGTGCCCAGCCGCCACTACTTTTCAAGGTGAGCCATCCCTTCTGTTCACAACCAAGTAGGGGACAAAATCAGGTGTGCACTGCGCGACGCCATCTATGGCAAGGTGCACCTGACTACAGATACGTGGACCAGTAAGCACGGTCAGGGCCGTTATATCTCCATAACAGCACACTGGGTAAACTGCAGTGGTGGCTGGGCCTGAGGCGGATAGCAGTTTGGCGCATGTCCTTCCACCACCGAGGATTGCAGGGCGCTTCAGTTTGCCTCCTGTTGCTTCCTCCTCCTACTCTGCTTCCTTATCCTCTACCAGCTCGTCTACATGAACTGACTGACAGGGGTCAGCCCCTGCAACTTTTGGAAGAGGGGTTAGGTGGTCACTTGGACCTAGCGTAACCTTTGCAACCTCTCTGACTAGTTATAGGTAAAATTTAATCTTTATTAATCACTCTATTAAAAATGCATCAACTACTTGGGAACATGCAACCTCTGGGTCTCCAAATTGGGCACATGGCCTGAGCTTGCCCTTTACCCCTTGGAGGTGCTGGCCTGAGCTGCAGCCAGTGTATTGTCTGAACATGTGTTTAGCATTACTGGAGTTGGTTAAATTTCCCAATGGGGTGTACCCTAACTTTAAAACCAAAATGTAAAACCAAAAAGCAGTGTAGGCTACCTCCTCCTCTTCCACCGCCGCTTCTACCTACACCGCCACATTTACCGCCTCCTCAACCTCCTACTCCATATGGACCTCGTCCTCCTAGATCAAGATTATTATTTTTTATTTTTACCTATTTTATGTTATTTAAAGTCATTTCCCTATCCACATTTGTTTGCAGAGCACCTGCCATGCTCTTAACATCATTTTGCTGGCATTTGCAGCCCTCTAGCCCTTTCCATGACATTTTTACAAAAGTTTGGGTCCCCATTGACTTTAATAGGTTTCGGGGTCAGGTTCGGGGTCAAGTTCGGGTCCCGAACTCAAACTTTTTTCCGAAGTTCGGCCAAACCCGTCAAACCCGAACATCCAGGTGTCCACTCAATTCTACTGACTACACCTCTTAAGACACTTCTTGATGGGTGCAGTTACCTTTTTGGGGGTTTCCTTTTTGTATGGATTCAATGAATTCTTGTGCAACACCTATAGGATTAACAAAGTTTGTAAAAATCAGTTTTTAATCATTTGAGGGGTGTAGTTTCTAAATTGGGGTCATTTGTGGGTGGTTTCTATTATGTAAGCCCCTCAAAATAACTGCATAATGGAATTGGTTCTTAAAAAACGGTTCTGGAAATTTCCTTAAAAATTTGAAAAGTTGCTTCTAAAATTCAAAGCCTTCTAACATACTAAAAATATAAAATGAAATTTACAAAATGACATAAAGTAGACATAGGGTGAATATCAATAACTATTTTATGAGGAATCACTATCTGTCTTTAAAGCAGAGAAATTCAAATTCAGAAAATAGCAAAAAAATTTCAGTTTCTGAAATTTTTGATTTTTTTTTATAAATAAGGTTAAAACATTTTGACTAAACTTTAACACTAACATGAAGTACAATATGTCACAAGAAAACTGTCTTAGAATAAGTAAAACTTTGCCAAAGCTATTACCACAAAAAGCAGCACATTAGATTTGCTAAAATATGCTCTGTCAAGAAGGTGAAAAACAATTGTGTCAAGAAGGGGTTAATCTGCTGTTTACTATGAGATTATGCCTTTAAATACCTTTAGTTTTTATGTCCTTTTTCTGGGTATGGCAAAAATTGTCTGCGTTTTGTTTCCAGTAGTCTATTGGCTTTGTTTGAGTGCATCCTGTGATTTGTAGTTTCACAATCTTTTTGATGTCTGTATAGTTGTGTTAGCTGTGGGTTCAGCTTTCTGTTTGTTATTTTCGTTTGGATTTTCTATTATCATGTTGGACTTAGCAGTTCTGGGTCAATTTATGCTAGGTTTTGTTCCAATTAGACCCCATGCTCAAAAACTGTGGATTGTATGCGGACCAAAACTAAAGTTGTGTGCATGGGGTCTTGATGAAGGGCTGGATTCTGTAGCCTGAAACGCATCACTTTGATGTCATTTTCTGTGACATTGGTGGATTTTATATGATGAGCCAATAAAGAACCTTTTTTATTCCATAAGAAGCTGGATTCCATTTTTCCATTGGATACTTCATAAGGCCCAGTTCTGGTCTCTTTTCCATGCTTCTTGGATTAAAGGTAGAGGTGAGAGCTGCAGCCATTTGAACTATTGCTTGTATGGGGCCTTGCTTATATTTATTGGTCTCTATGTACTGTATACACCATTGGCATCTGTTGTCTGTTTCATTACCGGTCTTTATTTTCCTCAGCCATTGCCATAAAAGAGCCGTTGTGCGGAGGAGCTAAGCTGTAGTCACAGATCGCACCTTTGCCCTCATAGAGCTAAGCTAAAAAGCAGCCAGGTAGCAAGAACAGAAAAAATAGCAAATAAATATGGGCATTAGGTACTGACTTGCATGTGATTTTTGACCTCATAGATTTATCAAAAACAATGTTTTTTTGCGCTAGTCTTGATATCTCTTGGGCTGCTGGAGGATGCACTTAATTTATGATGAGGCACACGTCTCCTCATAAATTAGGTACATAACCTGACAGTCCGTGCACCTAAAAAAAAAATCTATGACAACTCAAAGCTTCCATAGATTTCTGGCTTAATTTACACCAGAAATCTGCAAATAAAGATAAATGTATCTAGCTTTATCTGACCTTGCCATACCCCCTTTTGGAAAAGTGGTGAGGGTGGTCCATAAAGAGGCACTTGTGACTTTTTTCAAAAAGGCCCATTTAAAAAGTCATAGACAAACAGCTTGCGACTTTTAAAACCCCTTTTCTGGTGGAATGGAGATGATAAATGCTCATTCTCATTTTATAAAAATATATTGCAAACAATTCAGAACTGGCATAAGTATAAAAATATAAAAAATGATGTATGATAGCTGCACACAAGGTGATCAGTAGTTGGTAAAGTTGCCAAAAAATAAATTCAAAACCATAGTGTTAATAGCATATACAAAAAAATGTATACTTACTTGCTCCCCACCACTCCAGTCCTCCATGCTGCCTCTGATGTGTCCATGTTTCGGTCCTGCAGTGTTTACATTCAGCGTTGCACGTGAATGGTCACGTGCTCCGCTGCAGCTAATAACTGGCTTCAGCGGTTATGTGCTGCTTGTGGCCACATTACCATTGAAGCCAATTATTGCCTGAGGCAGAACATGTGACCGAAGCTATGCAGAGCTGGATGTAAACACTGCGTGAGGCAGCATTGGGGACAGTACTGCAGGGAGCAGGTAAGTATAATTTTTTTTGTCTATGGGGGCAGGCTGCATGTATTAGATAAAAATAAATGGTTCCCAAAAAACTCAATTAAGCTGAGGTACCAAAAGCACAAATATAACACTACTGCATTCACTGTGCTTTTCATATGCTTTGCCTGGATGAAGCTGAACCATGTCAATCTCAGTCAACAAGTGAATTATGTTTTTTTTTTTTTTACAAATTGGCAGTAGTAATATAAAAGCATATACAGTTAACAAAGCATTCCAAATAAATGCACAATTATAAAATAGTAGATAGAAGTATGTGTATACATGAGTACTATCCCTTAAATATCATGAAAAGACTACTGACAAGACAATCATCTATACACAAACTAGAATAGCAATAATAGTAAATATAACAACAACTATAATAATCCAGACACGGAGGTCTTACCTGATATAATTACCATCCCAAATTGAATTAATGATATATGTTGTATTATAAATTATTCTCACCACAGTTACTCTAGAAATAAGTGAGCTGATTATGTTTCAAAATTACAAGGTGAAAACATTATATACTAAGCTGAATCAAACATATGTATTTGTTTTGTACAATTATTATACTTAAGAGAGACTTATATGAGCAGTTTCATTATAGTTTTGAGATCTGTCAACAGAAGGTAACACCATATGCCCCAAGCTTGACATTCGATGCTCTTTCTGCAGTCTAATGTGGCTGTCAAAATGTGTTATAATCACTTATCTTCTCTTTCTGCCTACAATCCATAGTTTTTTCAAATTTTTATTTTTCTCTTCATCAGGCTTCTTCATATAATTAGAGATGAGCGAATTTTTCAAAATTCGATTCGCTGATTCACTGAATTTTTGTGGAAAATTTGGTTCAATCCGAATATATTCACGATGAATTACGTTAAAAGGCGGCTATTTCCTAGCTGCTTAGAGCCTTTATACTGGTGTAGAACACTGTGCTTTGCAGTAACAAGCATAGGGAGTCTGCTTTGGTAGTGAAATAATACTGTGAGTCTGTATGACATGCAGATGACAGGCGTCACTCTTAGAATCACTGCACACTTCACTTATTTGGGCAGCCTCGGGGCCAAAACTGACCAAATAACTCAAGTATGAACTCAGACTTACTGGTCAATGTTAGTGTCAAGAAGAAGGGCATTCCTTTTATACCGTCATCAGCTGATTCCACATAGATGTAAACAGAACCTGTTTAATTAAACGCTTATAAAAGTAGAGCCCCCCGACAGAGTGGAGAAGGTGTCAGCAGTAAGTTTGTGTTGACGTCACTGATTATTTTGCCCTTCCTCTGATCTGTCAGAACAATAACCCCCAAAAAAACGGATCCTGGTGAGTAATCTATCAGTATTGTTAATGCCAAAAAAAAAAACAGGAGTGGATCCAAAACAGAGATGACATGTGAACGGAATATTTGCATATCTCCTGTGTTTTGTACCCACTCCTGCTTTTGGCTGGCAAATTACAAGCCAATTCTGATGGGACCATACAGGCCGTACAGCTGCAACACAGAGAGGATCCGTTGTGCGTCTCATTTTAACTTCCTTCTGACAGATCAGAAAAGGGTCAAATAAAAGTCAGCCAAGCCAAAAAGGCAAAATAGTGTCCCAATCATGAAGTGGGGAGGGTTGGAGCAGCATGAGGAGGCCACAGAGCAGCACAATGACAGAGTCTGGAGGTGGCAGCAGCATGAGGAGGCCACAGAGTTGCACGATGATGACAGATTGATGAGGTGGCAGCAGCATGAGGAGATAACAAAGTGGCAAAAAAACAGAGTGTGGAGGTGGAAGCAGCATGAGGAGGCCACAGAGTGGCACAATGACAGAGTGTGTAGGTGGCAGTAGCATCAGGAGACCACAGAGTGGCACAAAGACAGAGCATGTAGGTGGCAGCAGCTCCAGGAGACCACAGAGTGGCACTATGAAAGAGTCTGGAGATGGCGGCAGCATCAGGAGGTCACAGTGTGGCACAATGACAGATTGTGGAGGTGGCGGCAGCAGCAGCATCAGGAGGAGGCCACAGAGTGGCACGACAACAAAGTGTAAAGGTGGCAGCAGCATCATCAGTAGGTCACAGAGTGGCACGATGACAGAGTGTATAGGTGGCGGCAGCAGCATTAAGAGGAGGCTACAGACTGGCACAATGACAGAGTCTGAAGGTGGCGGCAGCATCAGGTGCCCACAGAGTGGCAAAATGACAAAGTGTGGAGGTGGCAGCAGCAGCATCAGGAGGTGGCCACAGAGTTGCACGATGACAGAGTGTGCAGGGGGTGGAAATAACATTACTGATGATGGTCGGTGTAAGAAGAGCACATGGCATTAGATGTGTGGCATAAGGCTGGTGGCAGCATCAGAATAGTAGCTGAGGCAGGTAGCCAGAAGAAACCAGTCTCTTTGTTCAAGGTTTGGGTGAGGCAGCATGGATGATCTAATCTAATGCATCAGGCATTGGTGGGTGGAAATCCTGGCTGATCCACGCCTGACTCATCTTGACAATTGTCAGTCTCTCCACATTTTAGGTGGATAGGCGAGTTCTTCTTGGGTGACTATGGCCCCGGTCGCACTAAACACCCTCTCTGATGCCACACTACTGGCCGGGCAGGACAGCTTTTCCAGGGTAAACTCTGCTAGTTGCAGCCAAAAATCCAATTTGGCTGCCCAGTATTCCAGCGGATCTTCAATGTGGGGAGGCAGGGTGCTGTCCAAGTATGCCACCACCTGCTGGTTCAGGTCCTGCTCCAGGTCTAGCTGCTGCTGCTGGTGAGTACTTACTTCACTATGTGGGTGAAGAAAGCTGCTCATCGGTGACTCTAGACTCAGGCAGCTGCTGATAGAGCTGGTACTGCTCCTGCCACCCTGCCCCTCCCCAGCAGCCATGGCAGTGGAACGTAAATGCAAAGGGCCCCAACCCCCCCCCCCCCCACCGGTTGGACCTGCGAGAGGATGGACGATCAAGTAGATAGGCAGCAGCCAACTGACTACATAGGATGTCTCTATAGAAGTTCACTTTGTCCTCCCTCTCAGCGGGAGTAAAAAAGGCCCCCATTTTGGACAAGTAGCGAGGGTCCAACATGGTGAAGAGCCAGATGTAATCCCTCTGCTGAATGGTGACAATTCGGCTGTCACTACGCAAGCAAGTGAGCATACATCGGGCCATTTGTGCAAGTGTCTCGGAGGCACTCCCTGCCTCCATCTCCACTGCATACTGCCATGCTGTGTCTGGGTCCTCTTCCTCATCTTCCTCATCGCCCTGTAGCTTCTCTGGCTGCTCCTGCTCCTCCTCTCCTGTCACCTATGTAGAAAAACCACCTGTTTCGCTACACATTTCTTGTGCTCCAATGTCCTCCTCCTCCAGTTCAGCACCCACAAGGCTCATGTGGCCGTGAGATCTAGGCGCCACGTCTCCAGTTCCCTCACCAGCCAGAATTACCAGCATCTGTTCCAGGACATGAAGCAGTGGAATGACATTGTTCATCCCATTGTCCTGACGACTGACAAATAACATGGCATCCTCAAAGGGCCTGTGTCACGCAAGAGCTGCCACTGTCTGACATCGAAGTTACACAGTGGAGTACTCTTGTCAACTTGGATCATTAAGAAATATTTTATGTCCTTTCTCTGTTCGTATAGTCGGTCTAACATTTGGAGGGTAGAATTCCAATGGGTGGAAACGTCCAATGGGTGGAAACGTCGCATATCAGCCTATGTATGGGGATGCCGTTCTGCTACTGCAGCTCAAGGAGGGTGTGCTTTGCAGTGTACGAGTTGCTGAAGTTCATGCAAAGTTTCCTGGCCATTTTAAGATGTCTTACAGATGGGTGAAAGACTTCAGGAACCGCTTGACAACAAGATTGAACACATGTGCCATGCAGGGCTCAGCCCCACTTAACTCAGCGCGTACACAATGTTCTTCCCATTGTCGGTCACTATGGTTTTGATTTTGAGTAGTCACGGATAAAGCCAGGATTCGATTTCTTGACGAAGGACACGGAGCAGTTCCTGCCCTGTGTAATTCCATTCACCTAGGAAAACGAGGTGCAGAACAGCGTGACACCGCAGTGCCCTGCACATGTGGTATGCTGGAGGGCCCCTGTGAAGTGTTGCTTGTGTGGCTGGGCAGGAACCACATTTACCCAGTGGGATGTAAAGGACATGTATTGTCCCTGCCTGTAGTTATAGCTCCACATTTTGGCGCTGCCATGCACTTTGGCAGACACTGATAGGCTCAAGGACTGGCCCACCTTCTGTTCTACATGTTTGTGCAGGGCTGGTACTGCCATTTTGGCAAAGAAATTGAGGCTTGGGACTCTCCACCTCGGCTCGGCACAAGCCATCAGTTCTCTGAAAGGTGCAGAGTCCACCACTTGAAAAGGGAGGGACTGCAGTACCAGCAACTTGGACAGGAGCACATTCAGCTTCTACAACCGTTGGATGCATGCACGCATACTGTTGTATCTTGGCAATCGCTTCGGTGATTGATTGCTGATGGAATGACTCCCCTGTGTAGGGCCTAGCACTTCTCTGTATGACATACAGTTAGATCAAATAATCCAATGTTAGATGAAATATTTTTTTTTTTTTTTTTTTATTAATTAATTTTTTATTATTTACCAAGCATGATAGGATAACAATTAATAAAATTGACAATAACATTCTGGAGTGGAGGGTATATATACACATCGCATCATGTAGTAGACTCAACCACCATTCCAATGATGGGGAGAAGACGTCCCAGACATTAAACACAACCCTTCCACCGCGCGTTTAGTATCACATATTTATTATGTACTTTTTTAACCCAACCCCCTCCCCCCCGACCCCACCCCCGCCTCCCACCCAGCTGAGCATCGTCATGGAGCAGGCCGTGGACCCGATCGAGACACAGTAGATAGGGATAGATAGTAGGGCCTAAAGCTCCAGGTTTCTGGAGCCCCAGATCTTCACCCAGTCCTCTCTCTGTTTTGGGGTTTTCACATTTATTTTTTCCATAGATTTAATTTTCTTGGCCAGGTTGATCCATTCTCTTATTACTGGACCCTCTTTAGACCCCCAATTCCTCATTATGATCACACGGGCCAGGAGTAATATTTTTAATACAAATATTTTTTCCGCTCTAGCAATAACTTGGGGTTGACTGACATAGCCGAGTATTGCTACGTTAACATTCCATATCAAATTACCTGATGTGTATCTCATAATTTTCCCCCTAACTGCAATCCAAAAGTCTTGTATTCTAGGGCATTCCCATAGCAGATGTAAAAGCCCCGCATTTTCGCGGTTACATTTCCAGCATCTACTGTCCCGGCTTGCATAAAACCTAGACAGATCTGCTGGCGAATAATATAACCTATGAATAATTTTTAGCTGAATCAGACGATGAGATCCGGCCGCGGAAGCTAACTTGATGTTTTTATAGACCTCCCCCCAATTCAGAGGGTCCTCTTCTCTCAGATCTTTCTCCCATTTTTGCTCCCAGCTACTCCTGTGCGTTGCGATAGAAGATTTAAGCAGTTTTTTATAAATGACCGATAATCTAATCTTTTAAATCTAATACTATAACAATAATCCATAAAATCATTATGTTATACCGTGAGGTAGGCCCTATTCTCAACCTTATTTATCATGTGTTTTAATTGACCATATCTGAAATGATCTAACCACCCTGTATTGATACCCAGTAACTCCTTTCTACCAAGGATAACCCCATCCTGTACCACCTGTGTAATCCTAACAATATTCTTCTTTTGCCAAAATTTTTGGCTTTCCAAATCCACCAATTCCTTCAATTGTGTATTATTCCAAAGCGGTGAAAACTGTAATGCGCATTTAATCCCTAACCATTGTTTAATATCACTCCACGTTCTGTGCATTCCATATCTCCAGCAACATTTCTTATTATTGAGTCTCCCTGATTCCAAAATAGTGAAAATATCACGATCCCCTATCGTTGCCCCATCCATAATAGCATATATTTCTGTTTCCTGCATCTGTGCCAACCAAACCACCTGAGCCGCCAAAAAGTAACCTTTTATATGTGGGAAAGAAACCCCCCCCCCTCTCTATCGGCAGGCACAGCCATTTTTGTTTTAGCCGGACCCTCTTCCGCCCCCAGATCAGCTCATTTAACAAGCCTTCTATCTGCCTGAACCACTTATCTCCTATCCATACTGGGCAGGGAGTAATTCTATATAGTATTTGTGGTAGGAGCACCATTTTGCACAGGGCGATTCTTTCTGCTTGCCCTATTGGCAGTTTTAACCATGATCCAATCTTGTCTTTAATAGTTGTCCTCAAGGGGCTTATGTTATTTTCAATATAGTCTGGGGTCGCTACACTTATTTTGATACCTAAATAGTCTACTGAGTCATGAGTGGATAGAACCTTCACCGGCAGTTCTTCTTTAACCAGGGATTCCAAAGGCAATAACACGGTTTTCAACCAGTTGATTTTATAGCCTGAGCAGAACCCGAACTCATTAATCAGGTCGATGACATATGGGACGATTTTGTACCCCTCCCGAAGGAAAATAACAATATCATCCGCATAAAGACTGATTTTATCCTCCAGGCCTTCTCTACCAAATCCGATAATTTTGCTATCTGCTCTAATCAAGCAGGCTAATGGCTCCAAAAAGATCGTGAAGAGCATGGGGGAGAGGGGGCATCCCTGACTGGTACCACGAGTTAATTTTAATGGTTTTGAGAGTTCCCCATTAATATTCACCCTGGAGGTAGGGGCTGCATATAATAACTTGACCCATTTTATAAAGTCATCTCCCATATTCATTTTTTGCATTACCTGCCATAGGAACTCCCACTCCACCCTGTCGAAGGCCTGAGAGGCATCCAGCGACAGGATGGAGCGGTCAGCCCCCTCTCCCACATGTATATTCCACAGAGTTCTCCGAATGCTAGACTGCACCCATCTCTCCGGGATAAAGCCAGTCTGGTCCGGGTGAATCAGTCCCCCTATTACTTTTTTCAATCTAATAGACAGAGCCCTTGCCAGGATCTTGTAGTCTGAATTTAGCAACGATATTGGCCTATATGAGCCAATATCAAGCATGTCCTTGTCCTTCTTCAAAATTAGCACTATGATAGCTTCCGAGATGGAGGGGGGCAACTCCCCACTCTCCACCGCCCCCCTCCATATCCGAAGCAATCCTGGCAAGAGACTCTCCTTATATCTACGATACAATTCAAAAGGGAGCCCGTCTGAGCCTGGAGACGTATTCCCGGCTATTGTTCCCAGGGCTTCGTATAGTTCCTCAATCCTAATGGGTGCATTTAGTCTCGCCCTGTCTTCATTGCTAAGGGATGGCATCTTAATTTTAGATAAATACTCTTGGATAGTGTTCTCTTTTCCTCGTCCCTCTGTTTCATACAGTCTAGCAAAATGTTCGACAAAAGCATGAGTGACCTTTCCTTTATCCGACGAGATGCCTCCTGCATCCAATCTTATTGCCCCTATTTTAGTGGGGCTCTCCTGATTGCGAATAATCATACTGAGCACACGGCCTGGTCTGCCGGATTCTTGATGTTTTTTTGCCTGCCAAAACAGCTGTCTCTGATGTGACTTCTCCCGCAGAAAGGCCGTATACTCAGACACTCTTTTCTGAAGTTCTTTTTGCATAGTTGGATCAAGGCTCTTCACTTGTAGCTCTCTGAGCCTACACTCCAATTGATCCTCTTGCTGCCTAAAACCCCGCTTAGTTGAGGAGATCCGTGCAAACACAATTCCCCGCAAGTAAGCCTTCATGGTATCCCATACTACATTGCCGCTTGCTGTATCAATATTTTGCTCCCAGAACTCCCCTATTTCCTTCTTAATGTTCTCAGGCTCTTGTATTAGATCAAACCAATGAGGATTGATCCTGAAAATTCTATTACTCCCACCATTGGAACCGATATACTCTTAGCCTCATACCTCATCCCTACTATGTTCCCCAAGAATTCTGTGCTTGCTAACACGAGATCAATTCGTGATCTTACCTGATATGAACGACTGAAACAGGAGTACACCTCCTTCTGCCCATATAGAAATCTCCATACATCTATCAAACCTAGTTCCCTACTTAGTTTGTTTAAAGGTGACCCCTCCCCCTGCATGTTGGGGGGTCCCAATGTGTGGGCTATTGAACTCCTATCTACCTTCCCATTCATTACTGCATTAAAATCTCCCCCCGCAAGCAACGGACACCCTGATTTATCCGCCATAAACTCCACTAGCCTATTCAAAACCCAAGGGGAAAAGGGCGAAGGGATATATACAAAGGCGAGTATACATCTTACATTGTTCCAACTACAATACAAAAAGATGAATCTTCCTTCATTATCTATCTTATGATCAAGGACTTTTATGTCTATTTTTTTGTGGATCAAAACACTGACGCCCCTTGAATACGTTGTGTGGAAAGAGTGATACTCCAGACCTGCCCATTTTTTAGATAGAATTTTTTTGGACTCTTTTGTAAGATGCGTCTCCACCAAGCATATTATTGGCGGAAGGTGTATCGTTATTAGGTCATTTACAATCGCCCTTTTAGTTCTATCTCCTAGGCCGCGGACATTCCATATTAATATTCTATCACTACCCCCCAGCATTGTGTACCCGACCTTGACTTAGTGCCCACCTCGGACCCACCTGCTCCATGACGATGCCCAGTACCCCTCCCTCTCCCCGCCCCCCTTCCCCCTCCCTTCTCCTGGCACATTAACGTCACCATCCATGTACCTCTTCCTCCCCGCCCCTACCCGCCCCCCTTCAACCCCCTTCCCTCCGGCAGTCCCCTAGTAGCATTCCTGTTGCACCATCATTCTTATAGACCTTGTCCCTCCATCCATCCTTCAAGCTGGGTTACATTATTAAAGAAGAGGACTTGTTGGTTATACACTATTCGCATTTTAGTTGGATACAACATTGCGTATTTTATCTCTGCTTTAAGTAACCTTTTCTTAACCTCTGCAAATTCTTTCCTTTTCTTTTGCGTAGTTCTTGAGAAGTCTGGATATATTTGGATATTATTGTTCTCAAACTTTAATTGTTTATCTCTACTCCATCTTAAAATATCATCTCGGTCTCTTTGGGACAGGAATTTCACCAAGATGGGCCTAGGTGCTGCACCGACCAGGGGCTTGCGTCCTGGTATTCTGTGGGCCCTTTCAATCGGGTATTTGAAAAGTGACTTATCTGCCCCTATTTGTTCCTCTAGCCACCTCTGGATAAGGGCCACAGGGTCTACTCCCTCCACACCTTCTGGGAATCCAATGAATCGCAAGTTGGCTCGCCTCAACCTGTCCTCCATATCAGTCACTCTGTCACTAACCACTCTCAATTCGACCTCAGTTTCCCCCAATCTCTTATTCATTTGGACCATTTCTTTGTCTACTATAGATGAGAAATCCTGTAGTTCTTTCACCTTCTTACGTATTTTGTTATTATCTGCCCTAATAAGCATAATATCGCTCTGCACTGACGCGATCTTTGTCGCTAGATCTGAAAGGGCTTGATTCGTGTGATGAACTGCGTCCAAAATTTCTGCTAATCTTTTATCGATAAGCTCGTCCCTCCTCTCCTGTACTTCCTCTACTTCACCCTCTTCGCCTTCTACATACGGGGTTTTTTTATCTAGCTTTCTCTCTGGCTTCCATAATTCAACCCCTATCTGCTTCCTGCGTTCTTTTGGCGGGGGTGACTTCAAATATCTATCAATCTTATTTCCGGGGCTAGGTAGTCCCGTATCCCGGGGGGAGGATGGACCTGTGGATTTCCTTTGCTGGTTTTTAGGAGGCATTTTTTTTCCCCCCCTGCCCTTTATAAGTTCCCTTTAACATGCCTAATTAGCAGATAAGGATCCGACCGCTTAGAACATACAGACGATCCGATTAACAAATACAGGTAAAGGGAAACAGGCAATTGCAATTGTGACCGATATCAGAGTTCATTCATAGGGCCGCCTATGTTTTAAGTTCAATAGTGAGAGGTTTTCTCTCCATCTGGACAGATCTCTTCTGGGGACGTGACGCTGTAACCGTCCTTAGCGTACCAACAGAGGCCCTCCTCAGGGGGTACCTGTATCTATGTCTTTTACACAAATAGCAAGGGTGCCACAGCACACCATTAAGTGGCTTCCCCCCCACTTAGAGGCACACAAAGCTCAGCAAAGTTCAGTCAACTTGGTAGCCCTCAGACCGCGGGCCGCAATTAGTGGCTTTTTAACAGCAGTGCCCACGACTAGCAAAGTTATCAGTTTATGGTTATAATACCACCTGCCACTGAACGCAAAGACCCACAGCCCAGAGTCTCACAGGGCACAACAAAGTCCGGGCCACAATTAGTAGCTTTTAAGCAGCCAATATCCACGCCAAACAGAGTTTTCAGTCTGTGGTTATAATACCACCTGCCAGTAATCGCAGAGTCCCACTGCCCAAAATCTCACAGGGCACAGCAGAGTTCACTCCGCCCAGCTGCTCACAGGCTAATAAGTGTACCGCTTTTTTACGGCTGATAGCAACTGGTAACCACGCTGGGCAATGCTCCGCTGATAAATTACAGCACCGATATGGCTTCCATGGTATTACTCACGCTCCTTCACCCTGCTGTCTTCGGCTTGCTGCCGCAGGTGTGCCACTGATGACTACTGCCGGCGGCCATCCAGAGCGAATCACTCGTCCTATTTGCAGACTCCTCAGTAACGGCGCTGCCACCTCTGCATGCGGCCACCGGTGTGGATATGAGCGTGGGAGCGTGGGGCAACAAGTCGCGTCCTCTTGTTCTCCTTCCACCTCTTACACCCTATATAGTCGGATGCGGCTTCTTCGGATGTCGCGATGTCCTCCAAACATACTCGCCGACTGCCCACCGACTGCTCAGGAAGGGGATGAAATATTTTTTATTTTGTCACTAACACACAGCAAACAGGGCTTCAAAATATATCACTGCACCGCAGAACATCAATTAGGCCCAATATTTTTTCTACTTTTACACAACAGGCTTTTCAACAGATATATGCAACACTGGACAGCGAATATATTTTTATTTTGCCACTAATACACGGCAAACTGGGCTTCACAATATATCACTGCACCGCAGAACGTCAATTAGGCCTCGCCCCTAATGTTTTAGATGGTCAGAACAGCAGGCCCTTGCTTCAAATGTTTTTGAAGTTCACCAGCAGGCCATCCATCATAATTTTTCAAGGGTGTGTATGATGCCCTCCTTTATGTGTAACAAAGGGTATATTGGAGTGCCGGTTCCTTGCAATTTTTGGCAGCCCTTTCACTTAGTGCATAGGCTTCTTAAGTGCAGGAGTCCCACTACATGAACAATTGTACCACAATGTGAATGAGACCCTCCTTTACGTGATATACAGGTTGTATCGGAGGGCCTCTTGCTTGTAATTTTTGGCAGCACTTGCACTCTATACAAGGAAATAAACAGGAAAGAATGTTTCCTAACTATATTTCCTCTAAAATCGATTTTATCTTTGGTTTTGTATGTATTATTGTCAGTCTGTAAAAGTGGCGTACTACTCGGACAGCATCGTCAGGGCCGGTGCAAGGTTTTTTGCCAACACAAGCTCTCCTGGGGGGGCACCAAAATGTAGGTTCGTCCCAGAAGACGCACCTAGGTTTTAGAGGAGGATAATAGGAAACAATATTTTTCATTTCACCTTAGGTCAGACCAGCCATCAGACCCCCGTTGTTAATTAGACCTCAGCTCACAGGCACAGCCCCAATGCCTCAGATCAGACCCCCATGTCAGCCATCAGCCCTCCATGGCATATTTCTCCCCATCCATGGCACAGACAGACTACAGACATTGTGTCCGGCCCATCATGTAACCCCATCCTCACCCATGTCACATTTCTCCCCCTCTATTCGATTGCACCTAAAGCAATTATTATTATTTTTAAACCTGATGTTTCTCCAGATGATCTTATGCTAAAAGTAGTGGTAATAGAGTCTCAAAGGTCTATAGAAGCAGGTACACTATTTTTACAAACCTTTCAGACTCTATTAACACTACTATCAACATCAGGTCATTTAGAGAAACAGCATGTTTTTTTATTATATTTTTCCTTTAGGGGTTAAAACATAACTTTCATTTGATTGCTCCAACACCTAAAGAAAAAATCATTTTAAAAACCTGCTGTGTCTCTAGATGACCTTATGTTGACAGTAGTGTTAATAGAGCCTCAAAGGTCTGTAAAAATAGGGTAACTGCTTCTATAGACCTTTTAGACTCTATTACCACTGCTATCAACATAAGGTCATCTTGAGAAGCAGCAGGTTTTTAATTTGTTTTCCTTTAGGTGTTCAAGCAATCAAATAAGTTATGTTTTAACACCTAAAGGAAAAAAAGAATTTTAAAAATGTGCTCCTTCTCTAGGTGACCTTATGTTTATAGTAGTGTTAATAGAGTCTCAAGTGTCTATAAAAGCAGTTACCCTATTGTTACAGACCTTTGAGACTCTATTAACACTACTATCAACATAAGGTCACCTAGAGAAACAGCAGGCTTTAAAAAAATCCCTTTAGGTGTAAATTGGAAATCAAATGAACCTCACCTGGGCACTGCTGTGGTCACCTCACCAGGACACTGCTGTGGTCACCTCACCAGGGCACTGCTGTGGTCACCACACCAGGGCACATGCTCTTTGCTCAGCACAGTCCTGCCATATATGCTGGGTAGACGTTAGAAGGAGGTCTGTGACGTCACTGGTCACATGATCCACTGTGAGAAGGCAGGCCAGCTCCAGAGAGAAGGGGGTGTGGAAGGATGGACCAATAGCAGGACAGCTAGCTGATACTGGGCAATCAGCAGCCTCCTGCTCCTATCTGTGGGTTAACACAAGCCAGCTTAGAGTGAACACTGGCTGTGGAGGGCGCCCGGCAGCGCTGCTGCTGCTGGCAAGTAAGTGATAAAAAAAAAGTTTGTTTTTCCGCCCACCCCCTTCTCTGTGCAGGGTGCGCCCTAAGGCAGCCTCTTGGTCTGCCTTATGGAAGCGCCGGCCCTGAGCATCGTTCCCAGCTGCACCCTGGGAGTCCAAGATGAATCCAGACATCCTCCCCATGCTCTTCCCGAACCATTTTGGTGGTGTTTCCATAAATTTCTGACCTTTTCCTATGAACCAGGCACCTCCCCTCTTCAGAGCAGGGGGTGCCCGGTTTAATGCTCGGGTTCTCCCATTGACTTCCATGATACTCGGATGCTCTGTAGAGCACCCGAGCATCCCGATGTGTTTGGCCCGAGCACCCGATCACTTTGGTGCTCGATCAACACTAGTGATGAGGAGAGTGGTGTGGGAGCTGGTGTTGCGTGCGGTGAGGCTCCTGACCCAGAGACAGTTGACGGGGACATCAGTGATGTGTAGACAGTACTCAATGATGATGATGATGTAGCTGATCGCACTTGGGAGCCGGCTGAATTAGGGGCTTCATCATCATCGGGAGAAGAGGGTGGAAGCTTGCCCATGAGGCAGAGGCAGAGCCAGCAAGTCGCTAGCGTGGTCAGGAGTCAGCAGGGTGGCAGCAGTAGGAGGTCGGTAGCCATTCATGCCCGGAGTAGACCACCCGCTTCACAGGAGCCTACCTTCCTGGAAAATAGTGGTGCACGGGTTCAAGGAAGCAGTGACGGTAGTAGTCACTCAGTGCGTAGTGTTGGGGGTAAAATCACCTAATCGGTGGTTTGGCAGTTTTTGTTAAGCCTCCGGAGGAGGTGAACATAGCCATATGTAGAATATGTGGGCAGAAGGTAAAGCGTGGCCAGGGTGCCAATGTTGGCATCACGGCCCTGCATCAACATACACAGTGTCACCATAAAGTGGCCTGGGAGAACTGTGGCTCCAATGTTGTGGTCCAGCCTGCCGCTTGCATCAGCCAGTGGCATGCCCCCAGTTTCAGACAGTCAAGTCTCCACCACCTCAGGCAAAGGGAGCTGTCTGTCCTTCCCATCGTCTGCTGGGCCTGATGCTCCTACTCCTCCTCCTCCTACTCCTTGTCAGTCATTCCGTCAACAATAGATCACCGAAGCGATTGCCAAAAGACAACAGTATGCATGCACTCATCCAATGGCGCAGAAGCTGAATGTGCTCCTGTCCAAGTTGCTGGTGCTGCAGTCCCTCCCTTTTCAAGTGGTGGACTCTGCACCTTTCAGAGAAATGATGGCTTGTGCCAATCTGAGGTGGAGAGTCTCAAGCCATAATATATTTGCCAAAAAGGCAGTACCAGCCCTGCACACACATGTAGAACAGAAGGTGGGCCATTCCTTTAGCCTGTCGGTCGGTGTCTGCCAAAGTGCACGGCAGCGCCGATGTGTGGAGCTATAGCTATAGTCAATGCATGTCCTTTATGGCCCACTGGGTGAATGTGGTTCCTGCACAGTCACACCAGCAACTTTGCCAGGTGACGCCGCTTCGGCCTCCATATTGTCACGCTGTTGGTCTTGCGACAATGTTTGCCTCTGCCCCCTCATCCATCACCGTGTCCTCAGCCTACACTGCAGGGACTATTTTCAGTGCCTCTCCAGCATACCACATGTGCAGGGCATGGCGGTGTCACGCTGTTCTGCACCTTGCTTGCCTGGGCTAACGGAGTCACACAGGGGAGGAACTGCTCCGTGTCCTTCATCATGAAATTGAATCCTGGCTTTCTCTGCGGCAACTCAAAATCGGAACCATGGTGATCGACAACGGTAAGAATATGGTGTCGGCGCTGCGTCAAGGAAGGCTGAGCCATGCGCCATACATGGCATATGTGTTCAATCTGGTTGCCAAGCGGTTCCTGAAGTCTTCCACCCATCTGCAAGACATCCAAAAATGGCCAGGAAACTTTGCATGCACTTCAGCTACTCGTACACTGCAAATCACGCCCTCCTTGAGCTGCAACGGCAGAACGGCATCCCCATCATAGGCTGATATGAGACGTTTCCACCCATTGGATTTCCACCCTCCATATGTTGGACCGATTATATGAACAGCGAAAGGCCATAAACAATTTCTTGATGATCCAAACGGACAGGAATACTCCCCTGTGTAACTTCGATGTCAGCCAGTGGCAGCTAATGTGTGACACCTGACGTTTGCTCAGGCCCTTTGTGGAGGCCATGTTATTTGTCAGTCGCCAGGACTACGGGATGAACAACATAATTTCACTGCTTCATGTCCTGGAACAGATGCTGGTAAATCTGTCTGGTGAGGGGACTGGAGACGTGGCGCCTAGATCTCACGGCCATATGAGCCCTGTGGGGGCTGAACAGGAGGAGGAGGAGGACATTGGAGCACAAGCAATGTGTAGCAATGGGTGGTTTTTACACACAGGTGACAGGAGAGAAGGAGCAGGAGCAGCCAGAGAGGCTACAGGGCGATGAGGAGAACGAGGCAGAGGAACCAGACACACCATGGCAGTATGCAGTGGAGATGGAGGCAAGGAGTCCCTCCGAGACACTTGCACAAATGGCCCAATGCATGCTCATATGCTTGTGTAGTGACAGACGAATTGTCACCTTTTGGCAGAGAGATCACTTCTGGCTCTCCACCTTGTTGGATCAAAATGGGAGCCATTTTAACACCCGCTGAGAGGGAGGACAAACTGAACTACTATAGAGACACCCTATGTAGTCAGTTGGCTGCTGCCTATCTGCGCCATCATCCATCCTCTCGCAGGTCTGACCAGGGGAGCCCTCTGTGCTCACATTCCTCTGCCATGGCTCCTGTGGCAGGGTGGGGGAGGGGGGGGTGGTAGGAGCAGTTCCAGCTCCTTTAGCAGCAACTTGAGTTTAGAGTCGCTGATGAGCAGCTTTCTTCACCCGCCTAGTGAAGAAACTACTCATCAGCAGGTATACCTGGAGCAGGACCTGAACCAGCAGGTGGTGGCATACTTGGACAGCACTCTGCCACCCCACATTGAAGATCCGCTGCACTACTGGGAAGCCAAACTGGATGTCACAGTCGCTACCTGTGGCTGTGACCTTCTGTCTATGCTCGTACTGCAGATCCTCGCTGCAGTTCTGTTCCTGTGTGTTGTATGTGGTTCTGTATGGGTTAACTCCCCTGTGTGCCTATTAGGAGTTTATCCTCTCTGTCTGCTCCATGGGTGTGGCCTCTCTGCTGCACTCATTGAACCTGTATATTAGGCTGTTGTTCCCTCAGTTCTGGGTCATCTCTCTTGGTGTGTGTTTGTCCTTTCCTGCTCCTTGTTTGTACTCTGTCTCCCATGCTGCTGACCCATTGGATCCGTGTCTGTCTGTGTTCTGTGGGTTCGCCTACTTGTTCATTGTCGTCCTTATTCCTGTGTTTCTGCTATTAGTTCTGCCAGTTATGTTTGAGTCACCTTGTGTTTATTATTATGTCTTTATGTCTCTGCCCTGATTAGTCTTGCCTGTCTTGTTTTGTGTCTGTCTTCCCCTATTTCTTATTCGTTCCTCTGTATGGCGGACTCTGTCTATGCTTTAGGGGATACTCTGTTCAGCAAGCCCTGCAGTATATTACTGGTGGAGCAACTCCTTCTCTGCTCATTGCCACTCCTGTTTCCTTGCGTAGAACTCCTGCTTTTTTTTTTAGTTGCCTTGTTTGTATTTGCCTGTCTATGTTATGTTTGCCTATGTACCGTCGGTACCTTCTGGTACCTGTTGTCCGTTCGTTCCTGTTGTCACTGTCTAGTTCAGCTCTGGAGTGGACCCTGGCAACTTCCTGCTGCATAGCCTAACCCTACCATCTGGGGCCCTAGTGAATACCAGGAGTTGCTTAGTCATGCCCCTCTGGAGTATTACTAGACATTGGCGTAGTGGGGGTTTTCTCCCACTGTGCTGAAAGTATATAGAGCTCTTGTTTTCCCTGTGCTTCTTTCCTTGGCTTTTGTTTGTGCAATAAACTCTTGTGTGTCTGTACCCGATTTCCGTATGTTTATTGCCTGAAGACGCAGAGGTCTTTCGCATGACCTCCAACTCGTGACACTGGATTTGTGGCCGCAAAGTTTGCCGTGGAAAAGCTGTCCTGGCTAGCCAGTAGTGTGGCATCAGAGCAGATGTTTGGTGCGACGGGGGCCATAGTTACCCCAAGAACTCGCCTGTCTACCCAAAATGTGGAGAGACTGACCTTTGTCAAGATCATCGTGGATCATCAAGGATTTCCACCCACCAATGCCTGATACATCAGACTAGATCATCCATGGTGCCACACCAACACTTTGACAAAAGAGACCGGTTTCTTCTGGCTACCTGCCTCAGCTACTATTCTGATGCTGCCACCTGCCTGATGCCATAAATATGATGCCAAGTGCTCCTTCTTTTACCCACTATCTCCAGCTTGTACTCGTATTGCCACCCACCTTTCCACTCTGTCACCGGGTCATTCTGTGGTTTCCTGATGCTGCTGTCAGCTCTACACTATGTCACATTTCCAAATCTGTGGTCTCCTGATGCTGCTGTCACCTCCCCACTATGTCACCTTGCCACTCTGTGGTCTCCTGATGTTGCTGCCACCTCCCCATTCTGTCACTGGGTCACTCTGTACATCAATTAATTTTAAATGTCTGTGACTTTGTTTTTCTTGAATAAATTATATATTTTTTTAAGAGGTGCGGCCTTTGTATGAGATATTTCTTGCTCCTTTCCTTGGTATATAAGCCTCCTCCACACTCTGTCCTTGTCCTGCTCTGTGGCCTCCTTAAGCTGCCGCCAACTCTACACTGTCATTGTGCCACTCTGTGGTCTCCTCATGCTGCTTCCACCTCACCACTATGTCATAGGGCGACTGTGTGGACTTCTCATGCTGTTCCCACCCTCCCCACTTCATCATCATTTATTTGACCCTTCTTCTGACCTGTCAGAAGTAAGGAAAAATGAGACGCACAACGGATCCTGACTATGTAACAGCAGTAAGACCAGCAGGACATGGTCCCTATTTTGCATCAGAATTGCCTTATGATTTAGTAGCCAAAAGCAGGAGTGGGTACAGGACACACAAAACATGCAAATATTCCATTCACGTGTCATCTCTGTTTTGGATCCACTCCTGTTTTTTTTGGCATTAGCAATACTGATGGATTACTGACCAAATGCTGACCGACTGAAGGCAGATGTTCAACAGACAGGATCCATTTTTGGGGGGTTATTGTTCTGATGGATCAGTGACATCAACACAAACTTACTGCTGACACCCTGTCCACTCTGTCGGGGCGCTCTACTTGTATAAGCGTTCAATAGAACAGGTTCTGTAGACATCTATATGGAATCAGCTGACGATGGTGTAAAAGGAGTGTGCTTCTTCGTGACGCTAACATCGACCTGTAAGGCTGAGTTCATACTTGAGTTATTTGATCAGTTTTGGGCCCGCGACTGGCCAAATAAGTGAAGTGTGCAGTGATTCTAAAAGTGACGTCTGTCATCTGCATGTCATACTGACTCACAGTATTATTTCACTGCGCACAGTGTTCTACACCACTATAAAGGCTTTCTGCAGCAAGGAAATAGCCGTTATTTAATACGATTCGCCACGAATAAATTCGGATCAAACTTAATTTTTTTTAAAAATTCGGCAGACCAGCTGAATCGAATATTTGAAAAATTCGCTCATCTCAAAATGATACAGTTTTTACAGACAAAAACAAGTTTTCAGACAGAATAACAGAGCTAAAACCTGACATTCAAAAAGTCAGTCTATCTGATTTTCGTGCTAAACAAGTCTGTCTTTTTCCCTCCAAAACATGCTCTTCTTTAACACTATGATAGCTGTGGAAAATTACCAGCTTCTCATTCAAAGTACCAAAAGTCTCTCAGTATTAATTAACCCTTTTCATAGAGCCTCCCAAATACAGAGCAAATGAACAGGATATATATCACAACATATATATAAAATGCAGTTAAACAGTATTTAACAGTTCAAGTTAACCCCTTCAATTGAAATAAAGTAAGAAACTTACAACTTTGCATAGGGGAGACAGTGGTAAATGTCCTCAAATGTACAGACTTCACAGTGTCCCTGCTCTTCATAGTACCCCTGCTCCAGGCAGGGCACTACAACTGGAATAGGTGCTTCATAAATATGTCACCATAAACCATATTTCAGAAGCCATATTTATTACTGCACCAGACAACTAGTATAAATACATTGATAAATCTCCCCACATACTGATCTAAATCATCTGATTCCCTTATTACAGCATATAGTCAATATTAAGGGGAGCTCAGTACATAGGAATTTATACAGATTTACAAGCAAGTCCAGTAGGAGACAGGGACTGGTGTTGAAAAAACTATCTGCGGGGGAAGTTAGTAAAAAGGAGAATGTAATGTACAGAAAAAAAAGTTTCATGTTGCAATAATGCTCCATTTGAAATGCCCTATTCATGGCATAGTAATACTTTTCGTGGGATATCTCCTTTCAGATGAATTCGAAGACAGGACAGGAGTCCACAATTTGCCTCTATCTCACTGCTATAATTATATTTGTTATAATAATTCCTGCCCTGACCAGTGACCACTGTACACTATCACATAATAACATAGATGACGTTTATCATTGTGACAGGTCGTGCCTAAAAACTGCAATGATGTGACATTACCACCTGTGAAATGCCATCTTGCATAAAATTATACAGCTTGGAATCTACAGACAGGGATTCCCTCAAAATTTTCCCTACACTGATGAATTCCCTGAGAATGCAGTTAGTTGGACTGCATTATGGGTGCTACAAGCACTGGTTTAACTCTTGATTAGTCTCAGTGTCCCTGCTTTAATATATCTGTCGCTTATTTGCCATATTATTTTCTAAAAGTTAGTACTGCAATGTAACCATTTTGTATCTAACATCAAATACAAAATTTAGAGGGCAGATGTTGTAACTGTTATATTGACTGTGTCAAGTTAAAACTAAATTATCAGCTATTTGCTGGCCACCATAACAACTGTACCTTTAGATTCTCCTATAATTTGCCCTAGAAGCAACTTTTTACCACCACTTCAGTATATGTGGCTTTGACTAGTGAAATGATATACTGACAGCAAGTCAAATAGTTGATTTAATTGCTTAATATGATACTGATTTGACAGAACAGAAAAGCAAGTCCTTAGATTAGAACAGTTCTCAGGGATCTACTCAGTGGGTTGAATATGTCTGGTAACTCAATTGTATACAATACTTTGCATTCCAAAGCTTTTCCATATATCCTTTGTGAGACTTTAATTCCCAAAAGGTTTGCCAGGAAAGTAGGGTTGCATTTGCCCCCATTTTTTGAGCTGCTGTTGTCACCACTTTGCTCCTTTAAGGACCAAAATTCCCCCACACCTAGTAGATGCACCACACACTAGACCTTCTGTCACACATTTCCTGTTCAGGATGGTCCTCTATGGAGCAGAGCCAACATGGCATGTCTTAAATACTGGGCGGGGAGAAGATTCTGCAAACCTGGGCAGCAGCATTAGCCCAAGAAAGAGAGTGCACTATATTCCAGAACAGCAAAGTCCTGGGCGGCCCCCTGGAGACCCCAGCCCTATATTCTTCCCCTGTGAGAGAGGAAGGGATGAGGAAACACATATGGTATATGGCACTTAGATGTGGTGGAAATGAGAACAAATTCTTCACAAGGAATTCCCATTGAGCTCTAAACTTGCAGCGACACAATCAGGTACATCAGAGAGAGGCATGTGTTTAAAATCAGGGATACAATACAGAAATAAGCCAACAGCATAGCACACCTTAACCCCTTAATGACCGCCAACTGTCTTTTGACGGCAGGCGGAACAAATCCTCAGTCTGCAACTATGTCTTGCCAGAGTGTTCCAGCACTAAGAACTGGCTGTTAGTAACAGCCTGGGTTCTTAGTTCAGGCTCCACTTTATAGCTGAGGTTGGAGAAAGCTTAGATCCTGGCTGTTAACCTCTTGATTATGCCACTGTCCATATTGCGGGATGATCAAAGGGGCCTGGCTAGGGGAGTGATCTGTCTGCTAGGTAAATCTGCTGTTAAGACACACTAGTCATAAAATAGTAAAATAGTTAAAAATTATCCCCCCACCAAAATAAAATATAGTATAAAATATATTTTGTTTTGCACACGTTTTGCACACATTAATGTGTGTTTCAATGGGATTCTGTGCCTGTGCCTCTACACAGCAAATTATAGAACATGTCTTATCTTGCCGTATGTTGCAGATTGTGAACCCTTTCAAGTCAATGGGTCCGCACCGTGAGGTGGAGTTCACAAGGCCGGTGTCCGTGTTTTGTAGATCTGCTGTTTGCGGTCCACAACACGGGCACAGCAGCCATACTGTCATGTGAATGGGGCCTTACACACGCAGCTCTGCTGTATGAATCTTTTATACAGATACACACAACTCTGCATGCTACATGTGTACAAGCTACTGTCACAGGATTCCTATATATAGGCACATAACCTGCTACATGTAGGACACTCACAGCACTGCTATACATAAGATGACTCACAAAGCAGGTCTCAGCTGTCTGCCAAGGGGCCTGGATGGTTAAGTGTAAGAGGCACAATTCAGCACAACACAGACCCAGGCTTTTCAGATCAATAAAGGAGCAGAGCACTTTTTAGCAAGATTTTTTTCTTTCTAAAAAAGTGCATTTAATAGTCTGGGAAATACGGTATATGAATTACACAGTAATTTATATGTACAGTCGTGGCCAAAAGTGTTGAGAATGACACAAATATTAGTTTTCACAAAGTTTGCTGCTAAACTGCTTTTAGATCTTTGTTTCAGTTGTTTCTGTGATGTAGTGAAATATAATTACACGCACTTTATACGTTTCAAAGGCTTTTATCGACAATTACATGACATTTATGCAAAGAGTCAGTATTTGCAGTGTTGGCCCTTCTTTTTCAGGACCTCTGCAATTCGACTGGGCATGCTCTCAATCAACTTCTGGGTCAGTTCCTGACTGATAGCAACCCATTCTTTCATAATCACTTCTTGGAGTTTGTCATAATTAGTGGGTTTTTGTTTGTCCACCCGCCTCTTGAGGATTGACCACAAGTTCTCAATGGGATTAAGATCTGGGGAGTTTCCAGGCTATGGACCCAAAATGTCAACGTTTTGGTCCCCGAGCCACTTAGGTATCACTTTTGCCTTATGGCACGGTGCTCCATCGTGCTGGAAAATGCATTGTTCTTCACCAAACTGTTGTTGGATTGTTGGAAGAAGTTGCTGTTGGAGGGGGTTTTGGTACCATTTTTAATTCATGGCTGTGTTTTGGGGCAAAATTGTGAGTGAGCCCACTCTCTTGGATGAAAAGCAATCCCACACATGAATGGTCTCCGGATGCTTTACTGTTGGCATGACACAGGACTGATGGTAGCGCTTACCTTTTCTTCTCCGGACAAGCCTTTTTCCTGATGCCCCAAACAATTGGAAAAAGGCTTCATCGGAGAATATGACTTTGCCCCAGTCTTCAGCAGTCCATTCACTATACTTTCTGCAAAAGATCAATCTTTCCCTGATTTTTTTTGGAGAGAAGTGGCTTCTTTGCTGCCCATCTTGACACCAGGCCATCTTCCAAAAGTCTTCGCCTCACTGTGCGTGCAGATGCGCTCACGCCTGCCTGCTGCCATTCCTGAGCAAGCTCTGCACTCGTGGCACTCCGATCCCACAGCTGAATCCTCTTTAGGAGACAATCCTGATGCTTGCTGGACTTTCTTGGACGCCCTGAAGCCTTCTTAACAAGAATTGAACCTCTTTCCTTAAAGTTCTTGATGATCCTATAAATTGTTGATTGAGGTGCAATCTTAGTAGCTACAATATCCTTGCCTGTGAAGCCATTTTTATGCAATGCAATGATGGCTGCACGCATTTCTTTGCAGATCACAATGATTAATGGTGACCAGCCTTGTAATGATCTCCAGCCTTGTGCTCGCCAACATTCTCACCTGAGTTAACAAGACGATTACTGAAATGATCTCAGCAGGTCCTTTAATGACAGCAATGAAATGCAGTGGAAGTTTTTTTTGGGATTAAGTTAATTTTTATGGCAAAGAAGGACTATGCAATTCATCTGATCACTCTTCATAACATTCTGGAGTATATACAAATTGCTATTATAAAAACTTAAGCAGCAACTTTTCCAATTTCCAATATTTATGTAATTCTCAAAACTTTTGGCCACGACTGTACACCCGAACAACACTAAATAATAATTACATTTCTCCCAAATAAATCAAGGCCTCAGGCAGTCACGTCAATCAAAAAAAAAAAAAAAGTTATGGCTGGTGAAATAGAGAAAACATTTAAACAATTTGCCTGTCTTTGAGTCATTTTCAGGCCTGGTCATTAAGGGGTTAAACCTCCCATGGTAGACAGATACATAAGTTTATTTAGTATGCGATATATTTGATTATGCTTGGAATCATAAATGCTCAATCCATAACGGTATGCACCTCTACTTATTACAGTCATACAGTGACCAAATATAACACATGAGGACTCAAAAGGGATACAAAATGTGATTGAATAATACCATTATACCATGTAGTACAGATACTATCAAGATTATCACTAGTGTTGAGCGAAGCATTCACAGTGGAATTCGGTCCGAAGTTTAGGAAAACTTTGATTCTCAGCTAATCCGAATTTCCTCACGCTTCGAGGTAATAAATCAGTTTTTCCTAAAATGGCAGCTGCCCGTGTTACAAAGTGAAAGTAAGAAGCCTGGGAACGCGAGATCACCCGTAATGCTGAGCAGCCAATCCGCAGATAGCCATCACCTGTGATGTCACTGCCCTATAAAACCCTCATCCTGCGCAGTCTCCGCCATTGTCCTGTGAGCTGATCATAGGAAGAGAAGTGGCAAAATTATGTCAACATAAAGTAGATATATGGGACATGTAAAGCAATAACTATTTTATCAGGTATCACTATCTGCCTTAAAAACAGAGAATTTCAGATTTTCAAAATTGCCAATTTTCACATTTTCAGGAAATTTAGGTTTTCAAAAATAAATAAAGGTGATTTACATTGACTCAAATTTACCAGTATCATAAACTACAATATGTCACAAAAAAAACAGTCTCAGAATGGCTTCGATAAGTAAAATTGTTCTAAAGTTATTACCACATAACGTGACATATGTCAGATTTCCAAAATACGGCCTGGTCCTTAAGGTGAAAAATGGCTGGGTACTGAATGGGTTATTTTGGTAATTTATACATAGAATTATTGTGCCTCAGTATTAAAGGGCGGTGTAATAAATTGTTGTGTGCATCTTGTTGAACTGCCGATACACACAGCCAGGAATAGGTGGGTTCCTCTGATACCACGCTTAGTTGGCATGGCCCAGAAACTGCCTCTGTGCCCTCAACTGTCCTGAACCTGCCTCTTGGTTTTGCTGCTCCTTCAGTTAGCCAAGTAATGATAGCCACCGTTTCTGCTCCGTTTTTCAGTGAGGATGAGCGTTGTGAGGACAGTCAACAGTTACAGGCCAGCCCAGACCTGGAGGAGAGGTCTGCTGCGGACTCCATTAAGCGTGCAACTACTAATGAGGACAATCGGGTTGGAGCACATTTTGCAAGAGGTCATGGACGACAACATCAGCAGAAGGAAGCTGTTTTCCTTCGCATTGACTTCAATGTCGGCTATTGCTCCTGATGCTCCTCCTTCTCTTACTCCTTGTCACTTGTTTCGACAGAAATCAATCACCGAGGCAATAGCAAAAAGACAACAGTATGGGTGCACTCATCCTACCATACAGAAGCTGAACGTGCACCTGGCCAAGATGCTGGCACTACAGTCCCTCCCTTACCATGTAGTTGACTCTGCACATTTCAGAGAAGTGATGGCTTGTGCCCAGCCAAGGTGGAAAGTCCCAAGCCGCCATTAGTTTTCCAAAAATGCTGTACCAGCCCTACACACATACGTTGAGCAGAAGGTGGGACTGTCCATGGGTATGTCAGTGTCTGATAGAGTTCACGCCAAGGCAGACATATGGAGTTATAACTATGGTCATGGGCACTATATGTCATTCACAACCCCCTGGTTAAATTTCATTTTGGACCATGGACAACAGCAACTTAGCGAGGTGATGGCAATGCCGCCTCCACATTGTAATGCTGAGTTTTCTGTGCCAATGTCCTCCTCTGACTTCTCATTCTCCACCTTGTCCTCACCCTCGTCTCTAGGCACAGTTCACAGTGGTCCTCCAGCACACCACCTATGCAAACTTAAGTTTGGTCACATGGTTCTGCTTCTCGTCAGCCTGGCTGGGGAGGAACGGCTCTGCGTCATTAAAAAAGAAATTGAACACTGTCTGTCTTCTTGCCAACTGGAGATATTAACCATGGTTATTGATAAAGGGAAGAACATTTTGTCTGCGCTGCATCAGGGAGGAATGACCCATGAGCCCTGTATGGTGCATGTCTTCAATCTCGTTGTCACCCAGTTACACTGAACTGCAAGAGCTCTTAAAAATGTCCAGGAAACTGTGCATGCACTTTAGCCACTCAGACCATGCAAAACATGCCCTCCGTGAGTTGCAAAGGCAAAATGTTCTTCCTCAACATTGCCTGATATGGCCCTTTGGAACTCCACTCTCCATATGTTAGATCACCTGTAATGAGGAGGCCAATTTATTTGTCAGTCGTCAGAACTATGAGATGAATGTAGTCATTCCACTCCTTCACATCCTGGAGGGGATGCTGAGAAATCTAATTGGCGAATGGACAGAAGACATGGCGCCTATATCTCAAGGTCACCTAACCCTGAGTAGGAAGAACTGGTAGAGGAAAATGAGGAAGAGGATATAAAAGCACAGGAATTTTATACACAACTAGGTGGTTTATCTTCTAAAGTGATAGGAGAGAAGCAGGAGGAGCATGATGAGCTGGATAGCGACGACAAAGACAATGCAAATGACCCCGACAGACCATGGCAGTATGCAGCGGAGATAGAGGCAAGGAAGCCCCCCGAGTTCCCTGCTCAAATGACCAGATGCATGCATTCTTGTTTGTGCATTGTCAGGATTCGACAGAGGGATGACTACTGGCTATCCACATTGTTAGGACCTTGCTAACAGTCAAAAATGGACTACTATAGAGACATGCTGTGTAGTCGGTTGGTCACTGCCCATGAGCGCCATTACCCGTCCTCAGGAAGGTCTGACTGGGGGGGAAACTCTGCTCTCACTGGGAATCCCAGCTCTATAAGCAGCAACTTAACTCTGGAATCTCTGATGAGCAGTTTTTTTCAGCCATCTTCTGAAGAAACCACCCAGTGGCAACAGCAGCAGTGGGACATACAGATGAATCTCAACCAGCAGGTGGTGGCATACTTGGACTGCACCCGTCACCCATTATCCAAGAACCCTTGGACTACTGGGCATGCAATCCTGAAGTGTGGCCGCAACTCCCTGAGTTTGCCATGAGAATGCTCTACTGTGCGGCCATTAGTGTGGCTAGGGTTGCCACCTTTCCCAACAAAACATACCAACCAAGTTAAGCCACGCCCCAAGGGGAGTGTGGTTGTGTTGGTGTGGCTTAACACTGGGTGTTATTTGACACCAATGGTTAGATTACATAAAGTTTTTCACAGTTTTTTGACAATGAGCCTTTGAAAAGCAAATTTTTCACCTGTTTTTAAAGGGAATCCATTACCCTTATTTTGGACTATTATGTGAAGTAATACAAGAGCAGTCATGCAGATAAGGAGTCCAGAGTATAATTTTTTTCCCTACTAAATCCCCCCCCCCCCATCATCTCCCTGCTGTCAGCTCTCAACACCGCACAGAAATACACAGTCTGGACTGCTGTGCTGTACTAACATAAGGGAGAGGACTCCTGAGCACATACAGTACACAGCGGTGCTAACAATGTATTTCAATGCAGCTCTGAGTGCTGACAGTGGGGTACAGGGGGCAATAGGGAAACAAAAAATAGTGATCTGAACTCCATATACTACTATTTATGTATTAATAGTCCAGAATCGGGGTGAAAGATTCCCTTTAAAGGAGTTGAGCAGCGGTTGAATATAGATGATCTCTCCTCAGGATCATCAGAGGTCCATGTCCTATTTTTTGACAGGCACTATTCACTGGCTGTTAAAAAAACTGCCATGTTAATAGCCCGATAGACTTTCATTGGTCCTAAAAATGGCTGTGTGACGGCCATTACTTCAACAGTCGTAAGATGGCCATTTTTCACTTCGCGTGTAGCCTTAGGCCATGTTCACATCACTGGTTTGTCTTCCATTCTTCTGCTCCGTCAAACAGAAAAATATATTTTTTAAATGTATTCTTTATTTTGAGCATCCGTTTATGCTTATTTAGCAACCAATTGTGTCAGTTCCATTAGAGATCTCTTATTTTTAACAAAAGAAAAAGTTCTGGGAGAAGGACTTTTTCTCCCGTCAAAAATAACAGATCTGACGGAACTGACAAAAACAGTTACAAAATAGGCATAACAGATGCTCAAAATAAAGAATCAATTTTTTTTCTGCATAATGTCACTATGTCATAATGTGGCTCCCAGTATTAATAATGCCCCCTTTAGAGGACCCAGTATTAATAATGCCCCCATTAGCGCCCCCAGTGATACTAATGCCTCCATTAGTACCTACCAGTATTAATAATGCCCCCATTAGTGCCCCCAGTAATATTAATGCCTCCATTAGTGCCTCCAGATTTAATAATGCCCCCAGTAGTGCTCCCAGTAATATTAATGCCTCCATTACTGCCCCACAGAATTACTAATCCCTCTATTTGTGCCCTCCAGTAATACTAACGCCCCCATTAGTGCCCCCAGTAATATTAACGCCTCCATTAGTGCACCCTAGTAATACTCATGCCTCCTTTAGTGTCCCCTAGTAATATTAATGCCTCTATTAATGCCAATGTCCCCTTCACTGCTTGTGCAAAAAGAAAAGAAAAAGAACTAACCTCATCCATTTGATCGCACCGTGGTGAACACTCACTAAATGATGCGCAGGACAGGACCTGCTCACCAGCGTGATGTCATTTTGCAGATCCTGCTGCTTCCAGTCAATACTGCGAAACGTCATCAAGCTGGAGCACAGGGCCTATCCTGTGCATCCAGTGTGCAGCAAGTTACATAGTTAAATAGTTAATACGGTTGAAAAAAATGACATAAGTCCATCGAGTTCAACCAAGGGATAGGTGGGGACAGAAATCCCAGAAGGAAGTGAGACTCAGATTTCTACACATTTTCATAAGCATTAATGTTATTTACTTTTAAGAATTCATCTAAACCCTTTTTAAGACTGTCCACTGTTCCTGCTGTGAGCACGTCCTGAAGAAGTCTATTCTACAGCTTCACAGTTCTTACAGTAAAGAGGCTTTGATGCTTCTGGAGGAACTTTTTCTTCTCCAGGTGAAGGCAGTGCCCCCTTGTCTTTTGAGGGCATTTTACATGTAACAGTTATTCACTGTATTTTTTGTATGGCCCATTAATATATTTGTATAGGCTAATCATGTCCCCCTAGACGTCTATTCTCAACACTAAATACATTCAATACTTTCCAAGCCTATAGACCTTACTTAAACGTTTGCTATTAAACGTCTATGAAGGAAAGTATCAAAAGCCTTTGAAAAATCCAGAAACACTACATCCACAGCAAAACACCCCCCCCCCCCTGTCCAAGCTACTACTCAACTCCTCATAAAAACAAATAAGGTTAGTCTGAAAACTTCTGTCCTTGGTAAACCCATGTTGGTTATCACTTATAATATTATTTACAGTCACATACTCCTGTATATAGTCCCTCAACAGTCCTTTAAACATTTTTCACACAACAGAGAGAAGATGGCTAGAAGGTTGGAGGAGTGTTTAAACTAGAGACTGGGGGGAGGGTAATTACGTTATAGGAGGGGAAGATAGGGCAGATAGAGACCGGGGGCAAGGTAGTGGGACTGGGGGAGGAATGGAAGGAGAAACTATAACAGTTCAGAAGAAAAGGGGCAGGGTAAAATATATCCATAAACTTCTAAAATGTATGTATACTAATGCCAGAAGCCTGACTAATAAAACTGGTGAACTGGAATTAGTGATGTGTGAGGAGGACTATGACATAGTGGGAAAAACTGAGACATGGCTGGATGATAGCTATGACTGGGTAGTTAATGTATAGGGTTACAGTCTGTTTAGAAAGGATCTTGAAAACTGGAGAGAGGGAGTGGTCTGCCTTATGTGAAGTCCTGTCTAAAGCCCACAGTCTGAGAAGATATAAGTGAGGGACATGAACATGTGGAGTCACTGTGGGTAGAAATACATGGAGGCAAAAATAATAATAAATTACTAATAGGAGTTTATTATAAACCACCTAATATACCAGAGTGCACAGAAAATATACTACTAAACGAGATTGATGAGGCAGCACATCATAATGAGGTGGTTATTATGGGGGACTTCAACTACCCAGATATAGACTGGGAAACTAAAAGCTGTACACCTCATAAAGGAAACAGGTTCTTGATGATAACCAAAGACAATTACCTTTCCCAACTGGATCAGGACCGGACTAGAGGGACGGCCATTCCGGACTTAGTATTAACCAATAGACCTGACAGAACAAAACATGTGCAGGTTAGAAGACACCTGGGAAATAGTGACCATAAAGTAATAACCTTCCAATTATGCTTCAAACGAGCGTTTCTACAGGGAGGAACGAAAATACCAAATTTAAAAAAAGCCGACTAATTTTGCCAACTAAGAGAGGCCATAGGCCTAACTAACTGGGACAAAGTCTTCAAAAATAAAAATACAGCCGCAAAATGGGATATTTTTAAAAGCATCCTAAAATCTAATTGTGAGAGGTACGTACCTTATAGGAATAAAAGGTTAAGGAACAAGAAGAAACCAATGTGGATAAATAGAACTGCTAGAGATGCTATCTTGGAGGGTCTCAATGAAAATAAACAAAATAACGCCATATCAGCATGTCTTCATGAGGGATCGGTCATGCCAAACGAATTTAATCAGCTTCTATGAGGAGGCAAGTGCTAGACTTGACAGTGGTGAATCAATGGAGGTCGTATATCTGGACTTCTCCAAAGCATTTGACACTGTACCACATAAAAGGTTAGTATATAAAATGAGGATGCTCGGACTGGAAGAAAATGTCTGCATGTGGGTAAGTAACTGGCTCAGTAATAGAAAATAGAGGGTGGTTATTAATGGTACACACTCAGATTGGGTCACTGTCACTAGTGGAGTACCTCAGGGGTCAGTATTGGGTCCTATTCTCTTCAATATATTTATTAATGATCTTGTAGAAGAATGCACAGTAAAATATCAAATTTTGCAGATTAAACTAAACTGTGTAAAGTAATTAACACTGAAGAGGACAATTTGCTACAGATGGATCTGGAAAGATTAGAGGCTTGGGCTGAGAAGTGGCAGATGAGGTTTAACACTGACAAATGTAAAGTTATCCACATTCGAAGAAATAATGCAAATCACCCATACATACTAAATGGTAAAACACTCGGTAACACTGACAAGGAAATGGACCTAGGAATTTTAATAAACAGCAAACTAAGCTGCAAAAACCAGTGTCAGGCAGCTGCTGCCAAGGCCAATAAGATAATGGGTTGCATCAAAAGGGGCATAGATTCCCATGATGAGAACATAGTCATACCACTTTACAAATCACTAGTCAGACCACACATGGAGTACTGTGTACAGTTCTGGGCTCCTGTAAACAAGGCAGACATAGCAGAGCTGGGGGGGGGGGTTCAGAGGAGGGCAACTAAAGTAATAACTGGAATGGGGCAACTACAGTACCCTGAAAGTTTATCAAAATTTGGGTTATTCCCTCTAGAAAAAAGATGACTGAGGGGAGATCTAATAACTATGTATAAATATATCAGGGGTCAGTACAGAGATCTCTCCCATCATTTATTTATCCCCAGGACTGTGACTGTGACGAGGGGATATCCCCTGCTTCTGGAGGAAAGAAGGATTTTACTCAAACATAGAAAAGGATTCTTTACGGTAAGAGCAGTGAGACTATGGAACTTTCTGCCTGAGGAGGTGGTGATAGTGAGTTCACTAAATGAGTTCAAGCGGGGCCTGGTTGTAATAATATTACAAGATAAAGCTACTAGGGATTGGTCGTTGATCCAGGGAATTATCTGATTGCCTGATAGGAGTGGGGAAAAATGGCTTCTACCTCACAGGTTGTTGTTTTTTTGCCTTCCTCTGGATCAAATTGCAGGATGACAGGCCGAACTGGATGGACAAATGTCTTTTAAGGCCTTATATACTATTTTACTATGTTACTATGTTAGTAGTTAAACTAACTGGTCTACAATTACCTGTGAAGGACCTAGATCTTTTTTTGAATATGGGCACCACATTTGCCTTGCGACAATCACTTCGCACTGTACCAGTACCTAGAGAATCTTTAAAAATTTGAAACAGGGGCACAGCAATGACTGAACTGGGCTCTGTAAGTACTCTTGGGTGTAATCCATCTGGACCTGGAGCCTTGTTCACATTTACCTTATTTAACTTATCTTTGACATATCTACAGGTAGCCAATTGAGTATATTACAGCCCCAGCACCACAGATATAAGCTCCTTTCTCTTCTTTTGTATATACAGAGTTAAAAAAAAAAACATTTAGTAACTATTATTATTATTTAGGAGACCTACCTGCCCGGGCCTTGGTTTTTTAGCATTTATATATTTAAATAATGTTTTGGAGGTTTGTTTTGCTCTCTTTTGCCACCTGCTGTTCGTTTTGTACTTTTGCTAATTTTATCACCTTTTTACAGATTTTATTAAGCCCTTTGTAATCTTCAAACGCTACAGCTGACCCCTCAGGTTTGTAATTTTTAAATGCCCTTTGTTTTTATCTTTTATTGCTCTTTTTACAGTACAGTAGCTATAAGCCATGGGGTGCTTAATTTTAGCCGTTTATACTCAATGTGGATTTAAAGCTCTCCCATTTATCCTCAGTATTATGTGACACTAGCTGCTCCCAGTCTATGCCCTGAAATGCTGCCCTCAACCCAGGGAAATTAGCCTTTTTAAAATTCTGTGTCTTTTCTCTGCCTGACAGAGTTGGCTTCTTATAGTTTAGGGGGAATATAATTATACTGTGGTCACTATTACCTAGTGTTTCTCGAACAGTAACATTTTCAACAAGCTCTGCATCATTAGAAATTACCAGATCCAACAGAGTATTGCCCCTAGTGGGAGCTTCTACAAACTGGCCCATAACGTGGTCCTGCAGCAAGTTGAGGAATCTTCTCCCCTTTGTAGTTGATGCAGAACCATAACCCCAGTCAATGTCTGGGAAGGTAAAATCTCCCATTATGACCAGCGTACCAGCCAGTGCATCCCGCTCTATTTAGTTATACAGTTGCATTTTTATCTCCTCTGTGATGTTAAGGGGTCTATAGATTACACCAAGTATTATTTTTTTCAGTGTTTATATCCCTTTGAACTTTCACCCATAAGGTTTCCACATCCTCACCATCCTCACCCACAATTGCCTCTTTCACACTTGTCTTCAGATCACTCCTCACATACAGGCACACGCCACCACCTTTTCTATTGACCCTATTTTTCCGAAATAGTGTAAAACCCTCAATATTTACAGCCCAGTCATGCAAAGAATCCAACCATGTCTCAGCCACAGCAACTACATCTATGTGTTCTTCTAGTACCATTGCCTTCAGCTCCCCCATTTTGCTAGCTAAACTTCTGGCATTATCAGTGTTCATCATGGGGCGATCAAATGGATGAGTTTTATTTGTTTTTTACTACAAGCAAAAGAGGGTGAGAGGCAAAAGCTGTACTAATGAGCACTCCACAAGGAAAGCACTCATTAGTATTAGTAGAAAGTGCACATAGGAAAATACCAGCAATAATAAAAAATAAAAAACGGCACTGAAAGGGGCACTGAATTACCGGCCAGGTGGCAACCCTAAGTGTGGCATCAGAGCGGGTTTTCAGTGCAGTGGGGGGGCATAGTTACCCCTAAGAGAACTCACCTTTCCTCACAAAATGTTGAGATCAACCAGGATTTCCAGACACTGGTGCCTGATATAACAGAATACATCATTCTGCCACTAATGATCATACTGTAGTACACCCGAATATTTAGTAAAATCGGCCCTTAATTCTGGCCATGTGCTGCTTCCACCATTCTGACACTGTCACCCGCCTGCTGCCTCTACTGCCATTCCTACAAAGAGATTTCTTGGCGTACTGATATGTACATGTCATATTTTACAAGGATATGCATACCCCTGGCCAATGCTATCTCACTGCTGTTTTTGGGTTCTGCTAGTACTGTGATCTGCCACCTTCCTGTGCTGTAGGCCACTGCTGCTGCCACCCTCCCCACTCTGTCATGGGGCCACTATTGACACTGTTACTGCCACTGCCACCCTCTCCACTCTGTCATGGGCCCACTATTGTCAATGTTGCTGCTGCTACCCTCCACACTCAGTCATGGGGCCACTTTTTCATTTGTACTGCCACTGCTGCTGCTACCACCCTCCCCACCCTGTTGGGGAGCCACTATGTGAATGTTGGTGCACTGCAGCTTCTTGCGTAAGAAAATGGATAGTTCTGTATTAGGCTTGCAAAGTTTAAGATCCGACATACATCACATGGAGAGACAAAATGTGACTGTGACGCATTTCGGGCTATAGTATTGAGCCCTTCATCAAGACAATACATTGTGCACTAAAAACAAAACTTTTATACAACATAGGGTATACTCCTCCCCCTTTGCTTCACTGGAAACCACACCCAAAACTCAGGTGTTCCTGAGTTAGGTGAGAATCTCAGCAGGGCACATGTAGAGGGGGCGGGGGAGAGATGGAGACGAAAACTTAAATCCACATACTCGAGAAAACATCTTCACAAAGTCTACAAGTACTGCAATATTAAATCATGTTTTCAAATCTCTCGGTATGCATGTTTCCAAAACAAACATCCAATATGTTTCTCTGCTGAGAAGCTTCTGTTTTCGATCCCCTCCTCTAATCGGTGCCGATACCACTTCTATACCTTTCACAGAAAACGTGGAGACATCGCCCTTGTGAACAGTGGCAAAATGCAATGTTGCCGCTGAGACATTCCGAGACATAACATGAGGGACATCACTCAAATGTTTCCTTGTTCATACCTTTAATTCATTAGTGGTACAGCCTACGTATTGCAGCCTACATGTATCACATGTTATAACATACACCACGTACTCTATACCACAATTAATGTATTGTTTCAAAAAATGCCTTTTTCTATTAGCCATAGATGTAACCTCCTTTGAAATGGACATGTATCGACAGCAGATACATTTTCTGCTACCACATTTATAATTTCCATAGGTTTTAGGCCAGGTACATATTTTAGGTATTTTTTCCACAAATAAACTTGGACTTATTTTCTGTCCCACCGTGGGGGCTCTTTTAGCTACACATCTTATCCCTGCAGAGACTAGAGTGTTCTGCAGAGTATTACCATACAAATACTGCAACAACCAGAGGCATTCCTAAGCAGAATACACAGCAATTAAATGCAATAGTTCACCATTGATGTGTTTTCTGGATGTAGTCATACTTTCTCTTTACAGTGTGTGGTGAGTAAAGGTCATCTGATCAGATCCCACAGAAGAGCTACTCTAGCACAAATTACTGAAAAGTTAATTCTATAATAAAAAGGTAACTAAAACAAATAGCAAAACTCAGCTTGATGCACATGGGGCCGTCAGAATACTCATGCTGACCACTGTTGAAAGTATCTAATATAGGTAAATGAACATCAAAAATGGACCATGGAGCAATGGAAGAATATGCCTGGTCTGATTAATTCAGATTTTTATTATATCACGTGGACAGACATGTGTATGTACATTGTTTAGAGAAGAGATGGTACAGGGATTCCCAATGAGAAGAAGACAAGCTAATAGTGGCAGGGTGATGCTCTGGGAAATGCTGGGAAATCTTGAGTACTAGCATTCATGCAGAAATTACTTTAAACACCTACCTAAACACTGTTACATACCACAGTACACCACTTCATGGCAACTGTATTACAGTCTCTTTCAGCAAGATACTGTACCCTGTAGAGTCTAAAAAATGTTCAGTTATGGTTTGAGGAACATGACAAAGAAGTCAAAGGGCTGAGTTGTCCTTCAAATCTCCCAGATGTAAGTTGATTGAGCATGTTTAAGATGTGGTAAAAACAAAAGTATGCCCCATTACAACGTACACAATTAAAGGATCTGCTGCTTATATCTTTGTGTCAGATACCACAGGATGCCTTCAAAAGTCTTGTGGAATCCATGGCTTGATGGGTCAAAGCAATTTATGTGACACAAGGGGGCATGCATATTATTAGAGACTGGTGATTCTAATGCTGATCAGTGTAACCAGATCCAAGCAACAATCCTTTTATCCTGACAGTATTCTGTTTTGAAATGCTTTAGTGTAGTTCTATTCCATAGATCTCAATATTCTTCTGGAATGCATTCTGCAGCAGGCTTTCCTCGACTGGTCAACAGGAAATGTAAAGAAGCAGCTGATATCAGACGATACTGGCAGATCAGGTAGCACAATACATTTGAAATAAGAACTAAGACCAAATCTGCAGAGATTGTCTTAAAGGGGTTGTGCAACTTTAAACTTTTTTTAACAGACCTCACAGAGTAGCCAGACCCACTGTGGTGATCCTACTTACCTGGTCCTCGCTGCTGGGCTCTGGCTCCATCGCTCAACGGCCAGCTCCGTAGGTCCAAGGTCTCTCAGAATCAACATGCTGTTGACGGAGCTCACATGACCACTGCAGCCAATCGCTGGCTGCAGCACTGGCTAACCCATCATCCATGCGGAATGTCACTGGGTCATGTTTCGCTTGGTTGACAGGTCACTGATATGGCCAGTGATTGATTGCAGTGGTCATGTGACCTCTGTCAACAGAGTGTTGATTCCAAGAGACCCGGGATTTGCGGAGGTGGCTGTGGAGCAATAGAGCTGGAACCCGGCTGCGGCCAACAGGCAACTATGATCACCACCGCAGGTTTGAGCACTCTGTGAGATCTGTTAATAAATTTTTTTTTACTTATACAACCCCTTTAACCACTTCAGCCCCCCTAGCTTAAACACCCTTAATGACCAGGCCACTTTTTACAATTCTGCACTACACTACTTTCACCGTTTATTGCTCGGCCATACAACTTACCACCCAAATGAATTTTACCTCCTTTTCTTCTCACTAATAGAGCTTTCATTTGGTGGTATTTCATTGCTGCTGACATTTTTACTTTTTTTGCTATTAAACAAAAATGACCGAAATTTTTGCAAAAAAATGACATTTTTCACTTTCTGTTGTAAATTTTTTTTAAAACTACATTTCTATATAAATTTTTCGCAAAATTTATTGTTCTACATGTCTTTGATACAAAAAATCCAATAAGTGTATATTTATTGGTTTGGGTAAAAGTTATAGCGCTTACAAACTATGGTGCAAAAGTGAATTTCGGCATTTTGAAGCAGCTCTGACTTTCTGAGCACCTGTCATGTTTCTTTCAGGTGCTAGAATGCCAGGAAAGTATAAATACCCCAAATGACACCATTTTAGAAAGAAGACACCCCAAAGTATTCATGAGGGGCATGGTGAGTTCATGTATCATTTCATTTTTTTCACAAGTTAGCGGAAAATGACACTTTCTGAGGAAAAAAATAATAATAAAGTTTCCATTTCTGCTAACTTCTGGCAAAAATAAAAATCTCCCACGGACTCACTATGCCCCTCAGTGAATACCTTGGGGTGTCTACTTTCCGAAATGGGGGTCATTTGTGGGGTGTGTTTACTGTTCTGGCATTTTGGGCGGGGCTAAATTGTGAGCAGCCATGTAAAACCTAAAGGTACTGTTGAATTCGGGCCTTTGCACACCTAGGCTGCAAAAGTGTCACACATGTGATATCGCCGTATCAGAAGAAGTAGGGCAATGTGTTTGGGGTGTATTTTTACATACCCATGCTAGGTGAGAGAAATATCTCTGTAAATTGACAACTTTGTATAAAAAATTTAAAAAGTTGTCATTTACAGAAATATTTCTCACACCCAGCATGGGTATATGTAAAAATACACCCTAAAACACATTGCCCTACTTCTCCTGAGTACGGCGATACCACATGTGTGACACTTTTTGCAGCCTAAGATGTGCAAGGGGCCCAAATCCAATGAGGACCTTTAGGATTTCACCGGGAATTTTTACGCATTTGGATTCCAGACTTCTTCTCATGCTTTAGGCACCCCTAAAATTTCAGGGCAGTATAAATACCCCACATGTGACCCCATTTTAGAAAGAAGACACCCCAAGGTATTCCGTGAGAGGTAGGGTGAGTTCATCTTAAGTTTTATTTTTTCTCACAAAAAAAAAGCCAATTTCCGCTAACTTGTGCCAAAAAAAAAATCTTCTATGAACTCGCCATGCCCCTCATGGAATACCTTGGGGTGTCTTCTTTCCAAAATGGGGTCACTTGTGGGGTATTTATACTGCCCTGGCATTTTAGGGGCCCTAAAGCGTGAGAAGAAGTCTGGAATCCAAATGCGTAAAAATACCCTGTGAAATCCTAAAAGGTACTCATTGGAATTTGGGCCCCTTTGCGCATCTTGGCTGCAAAAAAGTGTCACACGCTTTAGGGGCCCCTAAAATGCTATGGTAGTATAAATAGACCACATGTGACCCCATTTTGGAAAGAAGACACCCCAAGGTATTCCGTGAGGGGCATGGCGAGTTCATAAAAGATTTTTTTTTTGAACAAGTTAGCGGAAATTGATTTTTTTTATTTTCTTACAAAGTCTCATATTCCACTAACTTGTGACAAAAAATAAAATTTTACATGAACTCAACATACCCCTCACGGAATACCTTGGGGTGTCTTATTTCTAAAATGGGGTCACATGTGGGGTATTTATACTGCCCTGGCATTTTAGGGGTCTCCCCATTAATTACATGTATGGCTAGCATTAGGCCCCTTTCACACGGGCGAGTTTTCCGCGCGGGTGCAATGCGTGAGGAGGACGCATTGCACCCGCACTGAATCCGGACCCATTCATTTCTATGGGGCTGTGCACATGAGCGGTGATTTTCACGCATCACTTCTGTGTTGCATGAAAATCGCAGCATGTTCTATATTCTGCATTTTTCACGCAACGCAGGCCCCATAGAAGTGAATGGGGCTGCGGGAAAATCGCAAGCATCCGCAACCAAGTGCGGATGCGTTGCGATTTTCCCGCATTGTTGCTTAGCAACGGGACCCAATCTCTATTATTTCCCCTTATAACATGGTTATACAGAGCTTAGCCCCGCCCACACCACTTGATACAAGTCGTGACGTCACTGGGCGGGGCGCTAGCAGCAGTAAACAGTGAGAAGGCCGCGGCGCTCCTGCAGCGCCGCGGCCTTCTCAAACAGCTGATCAGCGGGGGTCCTGGGTGTCGGACCCCGGCCGATCACATGCTGATGATCTATCCCAGGGATGCTCAACCTGCGGCCCTCCAGCTGTTGTAAAACTACAACTCCCACGATGCCCTTCTGTAGAATGATAGCTGTAGACTGTCAGGGAATGATGGGAGTTGTAGTTTTGCAACAGCTGGAGGGCCTGCAGGTTGAGCATGCCTGATCTATCCTGAGGATAGATCATCAGTGGTAACAAACTGCAGAACTCACCTTAGCCACTTGATCGCGTAGTCGCGATCTGTCCTCTCTTCCTGCAGCATCTATGATCTAAAGGACCTGTGATGACGTCACATCACATGGTCCAATGACATGGTCCATCTTACCATGGTGATGGACCATGTGATGTGACGTCATCACAGGTCCTTTAGATCATAGATGCTGCAGGGAAAGAGAGGACAGATCGCGACTACGCGATCAAGTGGCTAAGGTAAGTTTACTTTTATTATTTTTAACCCCTTCCTCTTCATTTAACAATGCATTCTTTATTAAGAATGCTATTATTTCCCCTTATAACCATGTTATAAGGGGAAATAATCAATTCTCCAGTAGACCCGAAACCGGACTTCAGTAATGAAGTCCGGCTTCGGGTTGGGTACCAAACATGGCGTTTTTTCTCACGCACGTGCAAAACGTGTTGCAAATGTTTGCACCCGCGCGGGAAAAACGCATATTCCCGCAACGCACCCGCCTCTTATCCGGGCGTCAAACATGACGCCCGTGTGCAAGAGGCCTTAGGAGTTTCTGCTATTCTCCTTATATTGAGCACACGGGTAATGAGATTTTTTTTTCCCGTTCAGCCTCTGGCCTGAAAAATGTGCAAAAAAAAAAAAAAAAGAAGTAAGGCCCCATTCACACGTCCGCAAAAATGTCCGCATGTATTCCGCAATTCTGCGGAATAGATGCGGACCCATTCAGTGTGAATGGGGCCGGTGGTGATGCGAAGAGCACACTATGTGCTCGCCGCATCAGCATTTGCGGATCTGCGGCCGCGAACTTCCGGCAGCTCCGCAAAGGATAGAGCATGTCCTATTCTTGTCCGCAATTGCGGACAAGAAAAGGCATTTTCTGTATAGTTCTGGCAATGTGCAGATCCGCAAAATGCAGAAAGCACATTGCCCGTGTCCGTGTTTTGCGGATCCATGGATCTGCAAAACACATATGGACATCTGAATGAGCCTTACAGGGGGGTGATTAGTGACAGGGGAGGTGACAGGGGGTGATCAGGGGGGACATAGGGGGATCAGGGGTTAATCGGGGGTTAATCAGTGATGGGGGGGTTAGATGGGGGGGTCTGTGTGGTGATTGGTGCACTTACATATGTTTTATTTGGTGGTCCCAAGCAAAAGGGACAACCAGAGGAACAAGCAGCAGGCATATCAGACGCTGTTAACAAAACAGCGTCTGATATGCGATTTTTTTTAACTTCTACAGCCTGCCAGCGCATGATCAGCGTTGGCAGGCTGTAGTTTCACTTCTCCCAGACGCAATCCCGGATGTGTCCAGGAGGAATAAGCCTGCCGCCTGGACGCATCCGTGCGTTAGGAGGTCCAGAGCCAGTTAAAAAAAACGTTCTAGTCAAGTATGAAAAGTCAACAACCACGGTGTCACAGTCTTATAGCTGTATATGAGTTCCTTACCATTATATTGTAAATACTTAATTCTTACCAATCTTTATTACCTAAGTTCTTTTTATAAAGGTTAATATAGCTAGGTCTGCCGTTGGGTGAAGGTTCGAACTGAAAAACAAATATCAGGAGAGACAACAGCAAGCAACTTGTTTTCAAAAAGGCACAACTCTAATCCTACTCAATCCCCTTTGTGCCCTCACACAGTAATGGTTATCCCTCAATGCCCCAACACAATAAGAATTTCCTCTTAGTGCTCTCCTAGATAGTAATGATACCCCTTAGTGCCTTCCCACACAATATGATGCCCCCTCTGCAGTATAATGCCCCCTAAGTGACTCTTAACAGAGGCATATCCCCTTAAAGCCCATTCATAGGAGAATGGTCCCTTAAGGGCCCTAACACATAGTGAAATCGACTTAAGTGCCCCCATATAAAATAATGCCCTCTAAGTACGCCCACAGAGTTTGATGTTGCCTTAAGTTGCACCCCACACAGTGATGCCCCCTTAAGTGTCTCACACACAATATAATCCTTCTTAAGTGCTGACCCCTCACAGAGTGATGTCCGCGGAACTGGGTATGCTCTCTGTAGCTCAGCATAGCAGACGCAATGACGTTATTGCATTGTGCCTGCTTGGGCTGAATCCCAGATAGCTGGGGAATAGTGAAGCAAGAAGCTGATGACTCCCTGCTTCACCACTGTATTCAACTGTATCTGCATCGCATCCTAATGATGCAGGTATGGTTGTAACTAGGACATGCAGGGGTCCAGCAAACTGGCAACCATTTCCTGGCAGTCGAGTGTCCCGGCTGGATATGTTCTAGGTTATAGCATCAAGCTCCTGATATTTGTGCTAGACAAATTTCTAAAGGCTAGCGATTGTGCTGGAGATCCAGTAAATATCTTTCTTCACACAGGAACTACTTGGGTGGCGCACACAATTAAGCTCCTGCTATGGTGGCAAAAATGTTAAAAATGCAGTTGGTTAGAATTCATGATTCGCCTAACCAAAATAATAAATTTGGCATTTATATGTTTCCCAAACACTATCACCTCACTGTGAGGTGCTATTAGCAACCTACCAGAAGGGATGACATCAATGTGAAGGGTAGAATTTTCCTTTAAAAACATAGGGACTCATTTACTATTAGATTTACGTCTCTCTTTTGGTGTAAAATTATCACACTAAATGGTAAATTTTGCTACAGTTGCCTTGGTATGCCACTTGACGACACTTTTCATAGTGTTTTATGTTTAGGACCAAGGGTATGGTTTAACACCTCTTGTAGACTTTACTTATGATTTGCGACTTTTTCAAATGTCGCAAAAAAGTCTCAAACTATGCCAGGCAGGCCCCTGGTGTATTTTTTAAGACTTAGGCCTTATTCACACGTCCGCAATGTCGTCTGCATGTATTCCGCAATTCTGCGGAATACATGCGGACCCATTGACTGTGACTGGGGCACGGAACGATGCGGAGAGCACACACTGTGCTCTCCGCATCAGTTTTTGCGGAGCACGCCGCCGTTGTTACGGCCGCAGCTCCGCAAAAAAGTAGAGCATGTCCTATTCTTGCCTGCAATTGCGGACAAGAATAGACATTCCTATGGGGCTGCCGGCCGGGTGTGTTTATGGATCCGCAATTTGCGGATCCATAAACACTACGGACGTGTGAAATAGGCCTAAGTCACACAACATAATAATGTAGTGCTAAATACATGAAAACTGTG